>JAFMOD010000119.1:1524039-1541843 GCA_019802435.1 Corydoras maculifer
TGGGTGGAGTTTCCATGTTCTCCCCGTGTCTGCGTGGGTTTCCTCCGGGTTCTCCGGTTTCCTCCCACAGTCCAAAAACATGGAACAAGTTAATTGAATTCTCAAAAATTGCCCCGTTTAGAGTGTGTCTGTGTGAGTGAGTGTGTGCCCAGCGATGGATTGGCGCCCTGTCCTGGGTCTATCTGCCCAGCGCCCGAGACGTTCTCCCCTGGATGGGCATAGGGAACCCCACCGCGACCCTAATAGAGGATAAGCGGGAGATAATGAATGAATGAATGAATGAATGATTTTACAGTGACGTTGGTTTTCTTCATAACTTCTAACTTGTCATGTTCTCATTTGTAAGTCGCTTTGGATAAAAGCGTCTGTGTCACGGTTTATTTTGGTCACGTGGTGTGGGTTGGGTATGTGTTCACGCCCCCGTAATCACGAGCACCTGGGTCTCATCATCGATTGTCTATTTAACCCTGCACTTCCCGTCTCTCACCGCCAGTTTGTCTTGCGCCACGCCTGTGCTAAGCCCTGACACCACTAGCTCTCGCTCCTGCCTTGCATTCCTCGCCTGAGTTCCTAGCACCTAGTCGTTGTCTCTCTGTTTGTTTGTGTGTGCAGTTCATCATCCCCTGGTCCCCTTCACGCAGTCCCCTGAATTTGGAACACGACCCGCCCTGACGTCATCATCCACCGCCTCGTGTATTCCTCCGTCCAGCGTCTGTGCTCCCCCGTGCTGTGTTTCCCTATTGTGGACAATAAACCCTGGTTCTGTTTTGTACCTCCGTCTCCAGTTTTCGTCACTCCGAGTAGCGAATCCGCCTCGCCCGGTCATAGACCATAGCAGTCTGCTAAATGACTAAATGTAAAAGTCTGTGTTTAACAAACGCGTTTCCTAAAAATGACTGCTCATAACTGTTCATGAAAGTTCATACGCTCTCTTTACAGGCATAAAGTATTGTTAATATTTACCTGTTTGGATGAGACTGCATACATAGTACATGATGACATAAAAAAAGCTAATAAATGCTCTTTACAGACTTTAATTAAAGTGTAATCGTCTCATTTTAAGTAAAAATGTCTAAACAAAGATTTAAAAGTTCAAATAAGTTCATATCATAATGCATTTCGTCACTTTGTGTTACGAAGCCTTATGTCAGTGTTCTAACAATTTATGACAATAATAATAAACATCTATGTACATACATCAATGAAGGGTTATGACAAACGTCATGAAGCATTATAAATACTTTATAAATGCACTTATAATGCTTAATGAATACCGGATTCAAGGAAAGTTTGACGTTTCGGTTCAGATGAAGATAAAGCCCTCTCGGCGCTTTGTTAACAGCCCTCTGTGTCCAGCGAACAGCTGCCCTCACGCTGCCCCGTCAGTTCCAGCTGGTCGTGGATGACGGGCCACGGCAGTCAGATGAACAGCGAGGAGGTCGGCTCAGCGGGGTGACCAGCCTCTCACACCCGGCCATCTGGACGGTAAGCGGTCGCCACGGTCCCATGCTCAACTATGGCTCCAGTCGCCTGGGAGCCTCAGACAGAGAGGGAGGGGTGGCTCACAATTAAGAAAGCAATCTGCTCTCATACAACATTCATCAGGTCCGACGCAGGAAGCCTTCATCACTCAGCAATCCATTCCCAAACAATCACACACACACATACACACACACACGTAGAGGATGTAGACTAAGGCAAAAAAAAAAAAAGCTTCTAAGAGACGATTCAACAGGAAATTGGATGCCAACATCATACTAAGATACCAATTTAGACGCAATAAAGTCCGATGCGGAGTGTGTGACTCAACCCGTGGTGCACCACCACAAGACGAAAGAGGTCAACCACATGAAAGGGTTACTGTTTTAAATAATTAGCATGGATCAATCTACACATAGGCAGCACAGTGGTTTAGCATGTTCTCCTCTCAGCACTAGGGATTCCCGGTTCGAATCCCAATCTGGGTGGAGTTTCCATGTTATCCACGTGTCTGCGTGGGTTTCCTCCGGGTTCTCCGGTTTCCTCCCACAGTCCAAAAACATGGATCAAGTCAACTGAGTTCTCCAAATTGCCCCATGTAAAGTGTGTGTGTGTGTGTGTGTGTGTGTGTGTGTGTGAGTGAGTCAGTGTGTGCCCAGAGATAGGTTGGCGCCCACTCCTGGGTGTGTTTGCCCAGCGCCCGAAACGCTCTCCCCTGGATGGGCATCGGGACCCCTGGATGGGCATCGGGACCCCCCCCCCCATGATAAGATAATGGATGGATGAATTTACTCATAATAAACAACACAGATCTAAAGCAGCGTGTAGTCATTTAATTATAAACTCAATACTTAAAAACTGTAATTGAATCAGACATCCATCCCTCCAATATATTCCGCTTTATCCTTTATTAGGGTTGCGGGGGGGGGTTCCCCATGCAAGTACACCCAGGACAGGAATCCAATCGATCACTGGGCACACAAACACTCACACAGACACACTCTATATGGAGCAATTTGGAAAATTCAATTGATCCATGTTTTTGGACTGTGGAAGGAAACCGGAGAACCCGGAGGAAACCCACGCGGACACGGGGAGGACATGGAAACTCCACCTAGATGGGGATTCGAACCGAGAATCCCCAGCGCTGAGAGGAGAACATGCCAACCACTAAGCCACCATGCCGCCCTTAGACATACACACACAGACACACACTTTATATGGGGCAATTTGGGGAATTCCATTGACCTTAATCCATGTTTTTGGACTGTGGGAGGAAACCAGAGAACAACTTACAAAAGGGGTGGCATGGTGGCTTAGTGTTTAGCATGTTCTCCTCTCAGCTCTAGGGATTCCCGGTTCAAATCCCCATCTGGGTGGAGTTTCCATGTTCTCCCCGTGTCAATGTACAATTTACCTGGAATCCATGTTTTTGGACTGTGGAAGGAAACCAGCAAACCCGGAGGAAACCCATGCGGACACGGTGAGAAAATAAAAACTAGATTGGGATTTGAACCTGGATCCCCAACACTAACCACTAAGCCGCCGCAGGACACAACGTCCATTTGCCAAATATAGGACAACTCCGTATTTTAGAGAATGTCTGGCAGCCTTTGGGACACGTGCCATGCATACGTACCAATCCCTAAAAACTCAGCTCAAAAGGAGTTGTCAAAGTGACATTATAATTCATTTTCCACGTAAATGTTGCACTCTCTACATGATTATTTCATCAGGGTGTTATTTTCACATAGTTTTGGCAACGAAATGTAATTTGATGGAACTTCAAGGCTTCTCTGGGCTTTTGAAGTCTTACTTATTAAAAGAAAAACATTCATGTACATGATAAAAATAACTGATAACACAATATGCAACCGCAGTGAGTAAGCGGACACCATCTAAAGACAACAGACTAAACTCTAGACATCCTGACCTCCTATGTCAACATAATAACCTGTTCAATCAGCGTTCCTTCTATTGGATTTGTAGAGGAATGTAAAAAATCGGACTCACGTGAAGCTGAGCTCTGCCAGAAGAAACACAACGGCTGCTTTGTGCCCAGAAATTAATCCCATATATATATACATACATTATATATATATATATATATATATATATATATATATATATATATATATATATATATTATATACATATAGCGGCACGGTGGCTTAGTGGTTAGCACGTCCGCCTCTCAGCACTAGGGATTCCCGGTTCGAATCCCCATCTGAGTGATGTTTCCATGTTCTCCTCGTGTCCGCATGGGTTTCCTCCAGGTTCTCCGGTTTCCTCCCACAGTCCAAAAACATGGATCAAGTCAACTGAGTTCTCCAAATTGCCCCATATAGAGTGTGTCTGTGTGAGTGAGTGTGTGCCCAGCGATAGATTGGCGACCTGTCCTGGGTGTATCTGCCCCGCGCCCAAAACGTTCTTTCCTGGATGGGCATGGGGACCATAAAGTTTAAACTGGGTTAAAAACACCACATCGACACACAGACAGCCATTATTTAAGATTAAACTGACTTATTAGAAAAGGGAGGTGAGGTGTATCTGTGTAACAGGACTGATGGTGTGCAGTGTGTAAAAATACAAATGAAACAGAAAAGCAGAAACTACGTGGAAAAATAAAATATTACAAACGTAGACACACACCCACACACACACACACACACACACACGCCTCAGGCCTTGAATACCTGATGTTAGGCATACACCTGCACGACCATAACACAGCTGCTACTTGTTTTCAGCAACGAAAGAATGCAGAAGTGAGGAATGAAAAAGACACTCGAGTTAAAATGGGAGAAGCAGGAATGAAAGTGCAGACGAGAGAGAAGAGAATTAAAGGGAGTGGTGATACCAATAATGTGAAATATGTGCTCAAAATATTAATCAGGGCCTTTTGTCATTCAACACCACATTTATATAATTACATACCCTGCAGAAAGTATTACTAAAAGAGTAGTTTGGCTTATATATATATATATTCATTCATTCATTCATTATCTCCCGCTTTATCCTCTATTAGGTTCGCGGGGGGGTTCCCCATGCCCATCCAGGGGAGAACGTCTCAGGCGCTTGGCAGATACACCCAGAACAGGGCGCCAACCCATCGCTGGGCACACACTCACTTACACAGACACACTCTATATGGGGCAATTTGGAGAACTCAATTGACTTGATCCATGTTTTTGGATTGTGGGAGGAAACCGGAGAACCCGGAGGAAACCCACGCAGACATGGGGAGAACATGGAAACTCAACC
This sequence comes from Corydoras maculifer, assembly GCA_019802435.1. Taxonomy (NCBI): domain Eukaryota; kingdom Metazoa; phylum Chordata; class Actinopteri; order Siluriformes; family Callichthyidae; genus Corydoras; species Corydoras maculifer. Next base: position 1,528,783 of record JAFMOD010000119.1, read on the forward strand.
CAGATGGGGATTCGAACCGGGAATCCCTAGTGCTGAGAGGAGAACATGCTAACCACTAAGCCACTGGCCGCCCATATATATATATATATATATTTAAAAAGCCAGGGTGTCACGTGAATGTAGAATCCCAATCTGGGTGAATTTCCATTTTGTTCCCATGTCTGCACTCTCCTGTTTCCTCCCACAGTCCAAAAACATGGATTCAAGGTAACATGAATGCTCTAAATAGGGACCATAATAGGGAATTAAGCAAAATAATGAATAAATTAATAAATTAATTAAGCCACGCAAGACGATGAATCTGACGAATCAACAAACACAAAGCTTTAAAAGGCAGCAAAGCTACTGACCAAGTGAAAGAATGGAGCAGTAGCATTAAGCAGGTTTTATTCAGTGGGATTAAGACCGTGACTCATGGTTCTTCAGTTCTCTTGGCTTTAACACACAACGCTCCGGGCTGTCTGTATACACAGTCCCATAACAAGCACAGCATCAAGAGGAGGTTATTCTACCCTTTGGGGTAAAAAAAAAAAATCCTAATGGGAAGGTAGCATTAGAGGAACACCGGAGGCACCACCATTCCCAAAACCAGAGCAGGTCCACACCGTGCTCTACTGTAGATAAGATTCTCTTAACTTTATTATATTTTATATGGTTTATTAATAGGCAGCACGGTGGTTTAGTGGTTAGCATGTTCTCCTCTCAGCTCTAGGGATTCCCGGTTCGATATTAGTGGTTTCCATGTTCTCCCTGTGTCCGCGTGGTTCTTCGGTTTCCTCCCACAGTCCAAAAACATGGATCAAGTCAATTGAGTTCTCCAAATTGCCCCATATAGAGTGTGTTTGTATAAGTGAGTGTGTGCCCAGCGATAGATTGGCACCCTGTCCTGGGTGTATCTGCACAGCGCCTGAAACGTTCTCCCCTGGATGGGCATGAGGAACCTCCCCGCGACCCTAATATAGGATAAAGAGGAAGATAATGAATGAATGAATGGTTTATTAATAATATATTATACTAAAGTACCAAAATAACGATATTGGAAAATACTATTAACTTCCATCCATCCATTATCGTCCGCTTTATCCTCTATTAGGGACGCGGGGGGGTTCCCCATGCCCATCCAGGGAAGAACGTTTCGGGCGCTGGGCAGATACACCCAGGACAGGACGTCCATCCATCGCTGGACACACACTCACTCACACAAACACACTATATGGGGCAATTTGGAAAACTCAATTGACTTGATCCATGTTTTTGGACTGTGGGAGGAAACCGGAAAACCCGGAGGAAACCCATGCGGACACGGGGAGAACATGAAAACTCCACCCAGATGGGGATTTTTTTTTAGTAAAAAAACAACCAACAATAAACAGACAAAAATAATAACAATAAAAATACAATTAACAAACTAAACTTAAAAATAACAAACTAATAAAACCAGAGTATTGATTAATGGCTTTAACAGTTTAAACAACTGAGGACAGAAATTGATCCCCAAAAAATAATGGGCAGCCTTTAACAGTTGGAAACAAACCCCCACCCCCACCCCCACACCCACACCCACCCCCACACAGTCCAGACTTAGAGACTCTTAGGTGTCTGCATGTCTTCCTGAGGCGGTGACAGTCAGCCCGCACATCAATAAAGCGCTACACTCCTGCACAAAAAGAAATATCCCAACGTATGGAACATTTCAGTTGCTACATTAAAGCATTAGTAAGTAAACAACAGCAACAAAATAAAGTATTTTTGTTTTCGTGTTATTCTGATGTCATGTCAGCACTCTCTCAACACTTTTGTCCACCGCTTTTTTAAAAGCTTGCCCTGTTCCTGTTTGTTTGTTCAGAAACGGAACGTCTGGACGTCCTCCACGGCGCTTTCGCGACAGGAACACTTACACGCAGTATATCCAAAGTGGACCACAGTGTGTCCATCAGCACATCTCTGGAATGTGGAAGCCCACCAAGGAAACTTACACAGAGACATGGAGAACACACAGACTCCACACAGTAAAGACCTCTGTTTGGTCATCAAACCCACGACCTGCCAATACGTAGACAGATATTTTATTGTTCCCAATGGAGAAATTAAGGTTGACAATTACTGTACTTATTCTGTATACAGCTTTCAGTATATGGTTTTAACAGAACGGATGCAGTAGTCCAGTAGATAGTGTTTGGTTATCAAGCTGAAGGTTGGACGTTCAAATCCCAGATCTACAATAATTACCCACCCATCCATCCATCTATCCATTATCTTCCGCTTTATCGTCGATTAGGTTCGCGGGGGAGGGGTGGGTGACTTCCCCATGCCCATCCAGGGGAGAACGTCTCGGGCGCTGGGCAGATACACCCACCAATCTATCGCTGGGCACACACTCACTCACACTGACACACACTATATGGGGCAATTTGGAGAATTCAATTGGCTTGATCCATGTTTTTGGACTGTGGGAGGAAACTGGAGAACCCGGAGGAAGTTCACGCGGACATGGGAAGAACATGGAAACTCCACCCAGATTGGAATTCGAACCAGGAATCCCTAGCGCTGAGGAATATTCTTTCATTCTTTATCTTCCGCTTTATCCGATATTAGGGTTTTCGGGGGGGGGGGGGGGGGTTCCCCATGCATATCCAGGGGAGAACGTTTCAGGTGCTGTGCAGATAGACCCAGGACAGGGCGTCAATCTATTGCTGAGCACACACTCACTCACACACACACACTCTATATGGGGCAATTTGGAGAACTCAATTGACGAGATCATGTTTTTGGACTGTGGAAGGAAACCCAAGAACGCGGAGGAAACCCACGAGGACACGGGGAGAACATGGAAACTCCACCCAGATTGGGATTCGAACCGGGAATCCCTAGCGCTGAGAGGAGAACATACCAACCACTAAGCCACCGTGCCTCCGCGCTGAGGAATAATTGTGTTTAAATATTTTGTTTATATAGAAAATTGTATCTGTAGAAACCATGGATGATATTTTATTGAGAAGTTTCAATCTGCACACACTAAAAAAAAAAAACGATCTTATTTCACCGTCCACATGACGCTGGTCATAAACCTAGAGACCCGTTCTTCCTGGTGATGAGAACTCAACAGCTTTTTATTATAACCTGCAGCTGAACTTGTTTTGTTTTGCCCCACATCTCGGGATAATTAATCTCTCACCAGGATACTTTCCTGCAGGTTCAACCCGCAAGCTCCATCCATGTGGGCCCAGATGTCCAACAGTGACGTCACGAACGCCAGGAGTGGTCGATAGGTTTGGCAGAATCCAGCCAGCTGCCAGACTATCTGCTTCCACTGAGATTATATATCACGAAGTCGAAAAGCATCTTCACTGAAACAAAGAGGCTTTTCTAACCCTCGTATTAATCAAGTGTCAGGGTGTCGGATTCAGCTTCAAAATGCTGCTCGTTCAGCTAAACTCCATATAATCAGGCGTGCATCAGCATGCAAATACACGCCGCCACGGCTGTGTCTGGACCTGAATCGCTCCCGTTTTCTCTCAATATTAACTGAAGATGCTGGGTGCACATTAGGTACAGTTCTTAAAGCAGCTTAACATACACAACATAAAATCATGATCTATAATACTTTAAAGTAAAAATTTCTCATTTTAAAAACAGCCATAGTGGTTTAGCACGTTCTCCTCTCAGCGCTAGGGATTCCCAGTTCGAATTCCCATCTGGGTGGAGTTTCCATGTTCTCCCCGTGTCCGCGTGGGTTTCCTCCGGGTTCTCCGGTTTCCTCCCACAGTCCAAAAACATGGATCAAGTCAATTGAGTTCTCCAAATTGCCCCATGTAGAGTGTGTATGTGTGAGTGAGTGTGTGGCCAGCGATGGATAGGCGCCCTGTCCTGGGTGTATCTGCCCAGCGCCCCTGGATGGTCATCGGGAACCCCACCGCGACCCTAAAACAGCCATAGAGCAAGACATCCATAAAGAAGGAGGGTACACGATGTTGGACATCATGAATAATAATCTAAATCCTTTAAACACTTATAAAAACATTATTAACCTCTTAGTGAGAAGGTTATTGTTTTGCATGAAAAGTAACTTTGAATTACATTATATAACAGATTTTTTGAGGGGCAGCACGGTGGCTTAGTGTTTTGCATGTTCGCCTCTCAGTGCTAGGGATTCCCGGTTCGAATCCCCATCTGGGTGGAGTTTCCATGTTCTCCCCGTGTCCGCGTGGGTTTCCTCTGGGTTCTCCGGTTTCCTCCCACAGTCCAAAAACATGGATCAAGGTCCTACAGTATCACTCCTGGATCTGCTCGTTTTTAAACTCTTTTTCTCTAATGACACTCACTCACTGCACTCTAGTGGTCACCACCTGGTGCTTCTGCTTCAACACTTATTCATATACACTTACTCTAGACCTCATATCACACATGTAATGGCATTGGGAGAACATAACTAATGCATCCATTCATTGGTCAGACACATCAGCAAAACGTCCACATCTGCCAATGCAACTACTATTTATGACATTGAGTCCATATCATCACGCATAGCATCCCTTAAAACATTGCCTCCAGAAGCCTGATTCATGGTTAAAACACAACAACTGCATGTTACAACACAAAACGCCACAACAATGTGGAATTATTGGAATTTTGATGCGCACACGTCGTCAAACTGGCGCGATATGGCTCTGCCTGTAAGAACATCCGAAGTGGAAACAGCAGGGAGCATCAAAGATCATTCATCGTACAAATGCAAATTTGATCTTCGCAGAGCAATACGGCATGGACTCAAGCAGCCAAGGCATGGCGCTGTTGGTCATATCTAGCTTGCTCCACATGTTTAAAAATTCTACAAGTGTTTATACTGTATAATCTCATTCACTACATGAATAAAGGGTTTTCAAAAAGTTTTAAAGTATGTCTCTGGGAATGTTTCCCATTCGATCAGGCTCACCATTAATGCTTGTCTCAAAGGTGTTTAATCGAGGTCATGGCTCTGTTACTGGAAAACTCACTCAGCCAGGAAATTACGGACATTATATTGTACCCTGGGAGACGGTGATGCTGAAACAAAAAAAAAGGCCTTCCCCAAACAGTTCCAAGGAAGCTGGTGGTATACAGTTGAAAATACATGTGTGTGTGGGGGGGGCGTGTGGGTATAAGGCGTGTGTGTATTTGTGTATGTTTGTATGCATATATATATATATATATATATATATATATATATATATATATATATATATATATACACCTGTGTATATAAGTATATAGGAATGTATGTATAGGTTGTTTCTTTTTTCCCTCTCTCTTCCTTTTTTTTTTTTCTCCCCTGTCACGAATTGGCAGAATAATTTAAATCAATTAAATAAAAGCAGCCCAGCGATGGATTGGCGCCCTGTCCTGGGTCTATCTGCCCAGCGCCCGAGACGTTCTCCCCTGGATGGGCATGGGGAAACCCCACCGCGACCCTAATAGAGGATAAGCGGAAGATAATGAATGAATGAATGAATAAATAAAAGCACAATTAACATAAATAGGCTATAATAATCTGTAGAACAGTTCCTGTAAAAACGTAAAAGCAAACATGTTTGGTACATCAGTGCCGTCAGATTACCATTCAGATTGCAAAAGCTGCCAGACATGAGACATGACATATATATATATATATATATTTAAACCTATATAATATATATATATATATATATATATATATATATATATATATATATATATATATAAATAATATACATGTCTAATATATATGTCGACGGCACGGTGGCTTAGTGGTTAGCACATTCGCCTCTCAGCGCTAGGGATTCCCGGTTCGAATCCCCATCTGGGTGGAGTTTCCATGTTCTCCCCGTGTCTGCATGGGTTTCCTCCGGGTTCTCCGGTTTCCTCCCACAGTCCAAAAACATGGATAAAGTTAATTGAATTCTCGAAATTGCCCCATATAGAGTGTGTCTGTGTGAGTGAGTGTGTGCCCAGCGATGGATTGGCGCCCTGTCCTGGGTCTATCTGCCCAGCGCCCGAGACGTTCTCCCCTGGATGGGCATGGGGAACCCCACCTCAACCCTAATAGAGGATAAGCGGGAGATAATGAATGAATGAATGAATATATATGTCTAATTTTATATAAAATAAAAGACATGTCTAAATAAATAATTTTTTTTAAAAGGGTTTAATATTTTAGGTATGTCCCATTACTTTAGGTGCATTTATATTATATTATTATTTAGATTATATTTTATTTAGATTATACTACTATATAATCTTTTTTTTTTTTTTAATTCAGATGAATATACCATATAATAAAAAAAATCGAATTGCGACAGGACACAATCAGACTTGCAAATTTAAGTCCAATTGTGAATATTTTTCTCTTTTGGGGGTCTGAGAACAAATTGTGATCAATGTGAGAGTATTAGTTCATTTTAAAAGAGAAACCTCAATGTCATAGATTTTCTTTTTCTTCTATAAAACCTTTAAGGGGACATACGTCTGATAAAAGTCGCTGATCCTGAATCAGAGGTTATTCTGAAATACACACCGATCCTGTTTTTATTCTTTTGTTCTTAAGAATTCTGTAATGCCGAGGGCCCACCCTTAAACTTTCTCAACTGGCGACTGATCAAAGCGGCCTCTCCTGGACTGAGCTTTGTCCAAAATCTTATCTAGGTTTTTCCAAACGTGATCAAATTCGGGCCCGGGGTTGTGCCTGGCCCGCCGAGCTGGATTCCTGGGGAGTTTTTGGCCTGGTCTGGTTACTGCGAGCAGGTCACGTTGATGAGACCTGTCTGAGCAGACTTCGGCCGTTTTAAGAGTCTTTCTCAAAATACAGACAGGAGGTTTTGGTACCCTATTGTCAGTGGAGAGACAAGGAATTTAATTAGAGCAGACGAACTTCCTCCATTAAGCAGCAAACATGCGCAGACAAAGTCTCGCACAAACAGACTTTCGAAGAACAAAGCAAGGCATCCAGTGTAAAAATAACTGCTGTGTTATTTCCTTTTGGACACAATAAAGATCTTACTAATAAAGAATGCTGTACAATAAAGACCTTTAAACAAGTTTATATTGTGAGAATGTTAATTTTAACCTGTATAAACAATTAACAGAAAAGCAATCGCACTATTAAGTCCGTTTACAGATCCACTACAAGATGTATTGGATTTGTCTAAAAATAATTTACCTCTGGTCCTCTAGCCGTTCCTTCACCATTCACAGTGTGCCTTTGTGCTACAACCCCCTCTTTCCCTCTTTCCCCCCACCCTCCTACCCTTCCCCCGGATGGATAATCCCTGACATGGAGGGGGTGTGTTTGTCTTGTGCCAGCTGATCCCACATGGTCCCTCATACTCAAGCAGTGGACCGAATACAGAGTCACATGCTAATTTACCACATGACCACTAAGAAACTACTGAAGACGCATCTCTTTAACAAATACCTGTTGTGAAGAAGAAAAAGAAAAAAAAGAAAAAAAAGAGAGAGGAAAAAAAAAGGGGGGGGGGCAGCATAAAAAAACAATCAGGTTTGATGATTTTACAGTTATAGTTGGTTTTCTCCATAACTTCTGACTTGTATTGTTCTCATTTGTACGTTGCTTTTGCTAAATGACTAAATGTAAATGTAATGACATCAGGTAGTCAAAGAATCGCGGTATGCTTTTTTTTTTTGTTTCTTTTTTACCATAACGACTCAAATCCACTCAACGAAACGGATGCACTTGAAAGCAAGTACTTGAAATAAAGTGGGGGAAAAAAAACAGCATACTCATACACATGTGGAGAACAAACCAACAGCATGCTGGTGGGCAGTCAGATCGAGGAATCCAAACCGAGAAAAGTGGTGCGGCCCCTAAAACACTGCAGGAGCTGTACAAATACACCGAGGTTACAAATAATAAACCCTTTAATGCTTTCCAACATGCTCCGTGGGTTGCAGCAGGAAAAACTGTAAATAGGCTCTTTATAAAGGTCAAAACATAAATGAGCTAAATGTCAACCAGTTCATAAAAGTTAATGTCACACTTATAGTCCAACATAACCCCAAAAGATCGGAGTGTCACCATGGGAAAAATAACACATTATAGGAAAGTGGTGGGTTCGAGAATACGGTACTGGACGAGTGACCAGAGGACTGGGTTTGATTCCATTTGATATTTACCCCTGACGTCCACAGATGCACCGTGAATGGGGACACGTACGGCATACGGAATTGGATACAGTTGTCTTTCTTGGAGTAAACTTTTTTTTTTTGATCTGCAGTGGTATACTGCTACTTTATACAGAACAGAGAGGTATATAGAATACTGCACACCTCTGTACTATAAACAGCATAACCATTCATTCATTCATTCATCCATTATCTTCTATCCTCTAATAGGGTCGCGGTGGGGTTCCCCATGCCCATCCAGGGGAGAACATCTCAGGCGCTGGACGGATACACCCAGGACAGGACGCCAATCCATCGCTGGGCACACACTCACTCACAAACACAATCACTTACAATCTATATGGGGCAATTTGGAGAAGGCAATTGACCTTGATCCATGTTTTTGGACTGTGGAAGGAAACCGGAGAACCCGGAGGAAACCCACGCGGACACGGGGGGAACATGGAAACTCCACCCAGATGGGAATTTGAACCTGAATCTCTAGTGCTGAGAGGAGAACATGCTAAACCACTAATCCACCGTGCCACCCTATATATATATATATATATATATATATATATATATATATATATATATATATATATATATATAAAAACTCGTCTAATGGAGCATCTGGGCTTAGTGGTTAGCATGTTCTCCTCTCACCGCTAGGGAACCCGGTTGGAATCCCAGTCCAGGTGGAGTTTTCATGTTCTCCCCACGTCCGTGTGGGTTTCCTCCGGGTTCTCCGGTTTCCTCCCACAGCCCAAAAACATGAATCAAGGAAAAATGAATTCTCCAAATTGCCCCATATAGAGTGTGTCTGTGTGAGTAAGTATGTGCCCAGCGATAGATTGGTGCCCTGTGCTGGGTCTATCTGCCCAGCGCCTGAGATGTTCCTCCCCTGGATGGGCATGGAGAACCACCACCACCACACCCCCCCCTTTATAAGATTTGACCTATTGCTCCTATTTTGGATGGAAATCCTCCTCAGAAATCCTTTTGATGATGATGATGTTGATGATGATAATGATGATGCCATATCAACTCCATGTTCTACACAAGACCGTTTGAGATCGGGGACACCCCCCCACCCCCCATACGTGATGCGCGCCCCCGTGGAGCACGCGAGCGCTCGGTAACGCGCATCTGCCAACAATTAATCTGGTCCTCCTCTCCTTTGTGTCCGTCTGCGCTTTCAAAGTGCAGCAAAACAGCCAGAACCCGTCACCCTGACCACGTTAACACTGTGTGCGTGCTGTAGCTGTTCGACCGCAGACTTTTGGAGGTTTTAAGGAGCAAAACGTGTCAAACGGACGGCGCGCGCGTTTCGGCCACTTCAGCCCAAAGAAGCCAGCAGCTGCCGTTCAGACGGAACCGCTACCCGCCGGAAGCACCACGCCGCTGCAGAGTGAATTAAAGCCGGTTACCTTTGTCTCTGCTCGCCGGCATTTTGTAGACTCCAGGCTGGAAGTGAGAGAAAGCGGGGAGCTGCCTTTGAAGCGCCTCGGCGTCCCGTCTCCTCGCATTCAAACCGAGGCTCATGCGGGACAGCGGCCCTCCTCCAGCTGTCAACACAACGCACAGACTGGCGGCCGCGTCGACCAATCACACAGAGCTCTGCGCTCTCAGTTAGCCAATAGCGGCGAGGGGCAGGACCGACTGAAGAAAAAACCTTTCGGTACAGTGATGGGCATTCCGGATCTTTACAGAGAGCCGATTCTGTTCACTCGGCTCTCTAAAAACAGCTTTTTCCATTCATCCATTATCTTAAACTTTATCCACCATTAGGGTCACGGAAGGGGGGGGGGTTCCCCATGCCCATCCTGGGGAGAACGTTTCGGGCGCTGGGCAGATACACCCAGGACAGGGGGGGCAATCCATCGCTGGGCACACACTCACTCACACAGACACACTCTATATGGGGCAATTTGGAGAACTCTATTGACCTTGATCCATGTTTTTGGACTGTGGGAGGAAACCGGAGAACCCGGAGGAAACCCACGCGGACACGGGGAAAACATGGAAACTCCACCCAGATTGGGATTCGAACCGGGAATCCCTAGTGCTGAGAGGAGAACATGCTAAGACACTAAGCCCTTGTGAAATTAATTACTATCGTAAAAACACATTATAAATGTTTATGGATAATAATATGGTTTTATGGGCATAGTGGTTTAGTGGTTGGCATGTTCTCCTCTCAGCACTAGGGATTCCCGGTTCGAATCCTCATCTGAATGGAGTTTCCATGTTCTCCCCGTGTCCGCGTGGGTTTCCTCCGGGTTCTCCGGTTTCCTCCCACAGTCCAAAAACATGGATCAAGTCAATTAAATTCTCCAAATTGCCCCATATAAAGTGTGTCTGTGTGAGTGAGTGTGTGTCCAGTCATAGATTGGCGTCCTTTTCTGCGTGTATCTGCCCAGGGCCCAAAACATTCTTTCCTTGATGGGTATGGGGAACCCCCCTCCTCCCCACGACCCTAGTAGAGGATTAAGTGGAAGATTATGAAAGAATGGTTCTCAAAGAAAACTCAGCATATCTGTAGTAACTTGTGTTGCTAATTTATTTTAATTAATTTCTAATGTTAATTTATAAGTACTGATAAGGCTCTTATCGAGAGAAAATTGACTTTCTGCTTACTCTTTAACCCAAAGTAGTGGTGGATTTGGGCTACAGATCAATGTTTAAACCATGGAGCCACTAGATTTCCACTGTGCAAACTTAAGTTCCTTTAAAGAAAAACTTTGGTCATTATTTAACCTGGACCCTTTTTTTTATATCTGTTTGGTTCTAAATTTCTGATAATAACAAAACATTTGAAATCAATCTATTATTGGGTTATAATGCAAAAAAACAAAAAATTAAAAAATGGCTGTACAATGTAATCCTATTGGGCAATTAATTTATTATTCCTCTATTAGGCTCGCGGGGGGGGGGGGTCCCCATGCCCATCCAGGGGAGAACGTCTCGGGCGCTGGGCAGATACAACCAGGACAGGGCGCCAACCTATCAGTGGGCACACACTCAGTTACACAAACACACTCTATATGGGGCAATTTGGAGAACTCAATTGACTTGATCCATGTTTTTGGACTGCGGGAGGAAACCGGGGAACCCGGAGGAAACCCATGCGGACACGGGGAGAAAATGGAAACTCCACCCAGATTGGGATTCGACCCGAGAATCCCTAGTGCTTAGAGAAGAACATGCCAACCACTAAGCCACCGTGCCACCCTTTCATTCATTCATTATCCTTCGCTTTGTCCTATATTGGGGTCACGGGGGGGGGGGGTCCCCATGCCCATCCAGGGGAGAACGTTTCGGGCGCTGGGCAGATACACCCAGGACAGGAGACCAATGCATCGCTGGGCACACACTCACTCAAACACGCACACACACACACTTTATATGGGGCAATTTGAAACCCACGCGGACACGGGGAGAACATGGAAACTCCACCCAGATGGGGATTTGAACCAGGAATCCCTAGCGCTGAGAGGAGAACATGCTAACCACTAAACCACAGTGCCATTAAAAGCACCTTTACAGCACCCGCTGTAACTCATATGGAGTTTAGTTGAGTGTCACTTGGGTGGTAGCATTTATTCAACCACCTTTATCTATACCCGTTTGTCTTATCTGCATGTCTATGCATTCATGAGACTGAAGCTGTGTGTTGATCTCAGTGTTTCCAACCATAAATGATCTTAAGAAAAGCACTGAAGCTGTACTAGCTGAATAAAACATTTATTAAAAGATGAACAGCGACCCAGCAACGTGAATACAAAGAAAACTAAAGTAAAAATACAGGATGAGAGTGCTGACCTTCAGATTCCATAGACTTGAATGACCGTCACAATGCTGTAAATGATTTCAAACCACAGATCTGACCTGAATTCTGATCTGTACCATGCAGATGTTAGTGCATACACCAAACCCATCATAAAACATTATTTCTTTCTATGGAAACCTCAGTTTCTTGAGCTTTCATAGTACATTCAGTGTGATTAATCAGACACAAATAAGTGAAGAGGAAACACACAAAGACAGAGCCTGATTACACACAGTAAAAGGTATGGATTATTACATTTTTCACTCTTTCAAGGATGACTTACTTTATCTCACAAAGATGGGATTTAAAGTCTATGAAAAAAATAATAAAGCTGATAATACAGTACCAGTCAAAAGTTTGGACACGCCCTTTTCTGGCTCCGTTGTCTATTTCCTCCACTTATCATATAGATGGACTTTGTAGTTCTATAATTGTACAGACTGTAGTCCATCTGTGTTCTTTGTTGTTGTTAGTCCCCTGTTGGTTCTGTGTTCTCTGTTGGTCAGGAGCATCACAGAACAGGTATCATTTGGGTGGTGGATTGTTTATTGTCAGTTCTGCAGTCACACTGATGTGAGGGAGGGGTTTCTGTGGTTTCATTTCTCCACCTCAGTGACACTGCTGGGATAGGAATAATGCACCCACCCAATAACCCCTGCTCTGTGGTGCTACTATTGGGGTTCTGACCATGAGAACAAAGTACACAGTATGTTCTGTAGAACACAAACAGATGGACTACAGAATGGAATTATAGAACTACAAAGTCCATCTTTACACAAAGTGGAACTGAGAACATGGACAATAAGTGACCTTTGACTGAAGCCATGTATTTTCATGGCAAACACACAATGAAGCAAATCACAGTTTTCAAAAACGAATGACTTTAGCGGAATATGTGAATCAGTGAGCTGAATAAATATGAGTTCTACTTTCCACTGTTTTGAAAATTGGGGCAGAACAACACCGAGCCAGACTGAAGGTAACTGGACATAAGTGGCTCATCCATCGTGGTTGCTTGATACAAATACCTTCAGCTACATCTGTTTAAACAAGAAGAGTTTGGATGCAGCCTCACCGGCATGGGGCATTGTTAAAA
>JAFMOD010000119.1:1548185-1588537 GCA_019802435.1 Corydoras maculifer
ACATCATTCTATTTTAATTTTAGTGACCATCACATCAACATCTGCGATTACAGGACCCCGCCCGACGCTCACAGCTGGATCTGCCGGTGTCCAGCCATTATTATTTCAAATTCCTAATCACTGAGGCACAAAGTGCACATGACCCATCAGCTGCTACACCCAGCGCACACACGGGGGGGGGGGGGGATTACAGACAGATGGACAAACATGCGGCGTCACACTTCACATTGACAGAAAGTTGTGTAATAAAAAAGAGCAGGGTCAGCGCTGCGAGCATCGTTTACCTTGTAAATGCCGTTCTGTCCATAACCCGGCAGAGAGGCGGATTTATTGTAGGGGAAACCTGTAACACATGAATCAGTTATCAGTTCGAGTCATCTGCATCTGCTCACATCCTGCCCTTTTCCCCATGCCCGTCCAGGGGAGAACATTTCGAGCGCTGGGCAAATACACTCACACTCTATATGGGGCAATTTGGACCATTTGGAAACTCCTTTTCCCCATGTCCTTTGACGGGGGAACGTTTTGGGCGCGGGGCAGATACACCAAGGACAGGGCTCTGGGCACACACACACTCACACTCTATATGGGGCAATTTGGACCATTCGATTGACCTTGATCTATGTTTTTGGACTGTAGGAGGAAACCGGAGAACCCTGAGGAAACCCAAGTGGACACGGGGAGAACATGGAAACTCCTTTTCCCCATGTCCTTTGACGGGAGAACGTTTTGGGCGCGGGGCAGATACACCAAGGACAGGGCTCTGGGCACACACACACTCACACTCTATATGGGGCAATTTGGACCATTCCATTGACCTTGATCCATGGTTTTGGACTGTAGGAGGAAACCGGAGAACCCAGAGGAAACCCACACAGACACAGGGAGAACATGAAAACTCCTTTTCCCCATGTCCTTTGACAGGAGAACGTTTTGGGCGCTGGGCAGATACACCAAGGACAGGGCGCTGGGCACACACACACACACACACACACTCTATATGGGGCAATTTTGGACCATTCGATTGACCTTTGATCCATGTTTTTGGACGTTGGGAAAAAACTGGAGAACCCGGAGGAAACCCACATGGACACCGGGAGAACATGGAAACTCCACCCAGATGGGGATTCGAACTGGGAGTCCCTAGCACTCAGAGGAGAACATGCCAACCACTAGGCCACCGTGCCGTCCCGATCATTTTATTAATATTAATGATTTTTATTATGAGGCAGCGTATACTTTGTTACTCACTGGGTTGCGACATGTCTGTGGGCAGGCTGTGAGTCGAAGTCCTGGGGTCAACATCTGGTGACTGTCCATCACTGTCACTCTTCAGTAATGTCCAGCTAGTTCGGGCCTGCAGACCACGTTAACAAAAAATATGATGTTAAGGAATCAAGAAAAGGTTCAGTGGAGACCTGAAGTAGAAGAAAGACTGTACTGACCTTCCTCTCCAAATCCTCTCCGTCCTGCCAGGATGTTCTGGACGCTGTACAGATGTCATGATATTTACAATCACAAGTACAAACAGTACTGCGTTTTTCAAAAGACACAAATCATCATGCATCATGCATCACAATGAATTACAAAAACACTCACTACTCAACAAAAATAATACCCAGAATCCCTATAAATTAAGCCTATAAATCCTACTGTTTTAAATTTGGTTGTCATTTATATAAATGGAAACGAGTTTCAGTTTTATTTATTCTTGTAATTTTGGCATTAGTAAATTCCATCCATCCATTATCTTCTGCTTTATCCTCTATTAGGGTCAGGGGGGTGTCCCCATGCCCATCCAGGGGAGAATGTTTCGGGCGCTGGGCAGATACACCCAGGACAGGGCACCAATCTATCACTGGGCACACACTCACACACACAGACACACTCTATATGGGGCAATTTGGAGAACTCAATTGACCTAGATCCATGTTTTTGGACTGTGGAAGGAAACCGGAGAACCCGGAGGATTCCCACGTGGACACGGGGAGAACATGGTAACTTCACCCAGATTGGGATTCGAACCGAGAATCCCACATTAGTAAATTAAATGATGTTAACATTTATGTGTCAGGGATGCAGAAAAGTGCTCGGAAAGGCGGGGCCGAGTTTGTAATTAAAGCTTTTTATAAAATGGGTAATTCCGGTCCTTAAATCTGATTGGTTGAGCTGTTTGCCATTATATTAGAGACAATATCACACACCTCTGAGTGCTTCACATTCGTATCAATGCGTGATATTTAATACATTATTTCAAATCTTGTTCCATAATCAATATAAACAGTGAGCCAATTCCATCCATCCATCCATCATCTTCCACTTTATCCTCTATTAGGGTCCAGGGGCGAATGTTTTGGGCGCTGGGCAAATACACCCAGGACAGGGTGCCAATCTATCACTGAGCACACACTCACTCACACAGACACACTCTATATGGGGCAATTCGGAGAATCCATTTGACTTCATCCATGTTTTTGGACTGTGGGCGGAAACCGGAGAACCTGAAGGAAACCCACGCGGACACGGGGAGAACATGGAAACTCCAACCAGATTGGGATTCGAACCGGGAAACCCTATCGCTGAGAGGAGAACATGCTAAACCACTAAGCCAGCGTGCCGCCCTGAGCCAATTCCTTAAGCGCAATTAACCTGTTGCGGCTGTTGTTTATAAATTAATTAATTTAACCACTAGATGGCATTTGTAGTTTGGTCTGCTTAATACACAGACATTGGAAATCCAGATTGCGAAATTATTCCGGCCCATATCACCATTTTTATCTGGCGTTCTTTATGCCTGAATTAAAGGCACTTAATAAAGGCACTCCTGGTTGCGATAAGCGTGTCATTACCAAACCAGATTATATATATCACCTTAAATCAACACATTTTGTTCAATATGACTGTTCCATGAACTACAGTATAATGGCTTTACAAAACTCTTGGGAAAATCATATTAGTAGTCACAAATGATGAAAAACACTGTACACCACAAAACCATTAAATTAACAACCAAACACAAGAAGCTGCAAGGCAAGCCGGGTTTAGAGCTATCAGCATGTTTCACACAGATGTCTTCCACATCCCATACAAACACAGGACATCACAAATACAAAGATGTGCTATTGCTGTGTCACAGAGAAACAACCACAGACAAAGAAAATAATGAGAATGAAATGAAAAGCCATGAAAAAAAAAACTCCTGGGTGTCTGTTGTTGGTTTCCTTATCAGGACTGCGGCATCATGTTCAAGAAAGTACCTTCTTAGCATTAATATAATTAATAACTGCTGCCAACTCAACATTTGCAATCCTTCAACCATTTATCCATTATCTTCCGCTTTATCCTCTATCAGGGTTGCGGGGGGGTTCCTCATGCCCATCCAGGGGAGAACGTCTCGGGCGCTGGGCAGATACACCCAGGACAGGGTGCCAATCTATCACTGGGCACACACTTACTCACTCACACACACTCTATATGGGGCAATTTGGAGAACTCAATTGACCTTGATCCATGTTTTTTGGACTGTGGGAGGAAACTGGAGAACCAGGAGGAAACCCACGCGGACACGGGGAGAACATGGAAACTTCCCCCAGATTGGGATTCGAACCGGGAACCCCTAGTGCTGAGAGGAGAACATGCCGACCACTGAGCCTCGAACAGACTCTATGTGGGCCAATTTGGAGAACTCAGTTGACCTTGATCCATGTTTTTTGGACTGTGGGAGAAAACCAGAGAACCCGGAGGAAACCCACGCGGACACGGGGAGAACATGGAAACTCCCCCCAGATTGGGATTCGAACCGGGAACCCCTAGTGCTGAGAGGAGAACATGCCGACCACTAAGCCACGAACAGACTCTATGTGGGGCAATTTGGAGAACTCAGTTGACCTTGATCCATGTTTTTTGGACTGTGGGAGGAAACCGGAGAACCCGGAGGAAACCCACGCGGACACGGGGAAAACATGGAAACTCCACCCAGATGGGGATTCGAACCGGGAATCCCTAGTGCTGAGAGAAGAACATGCCAACCACTTAGCCACCATGCTGCCCTACCTTGCAATCCTGGTTAAGGAAAAACAACCCAACACACTTTAATCTATATATTTTAATGTCCGTATCCCCTGGTTGCCCTAGAGGATGACTGCGCAGTGTGAAACTACCACTACAGAACGTGTCCAAGTCGTCAAACACACCAGGACGGGATGCCATGATGCCACCGGACAGAACATGCAACACGGTTATGACAGAAATGAACTGTACCGAGCTGTTTGTAGATTGGGGGCTTTCTATAAATATTATCTTTGGCTTTAGTATCTGGAATGGAAGACAGAGAGTGACAGAAGCAAAGATGAAAGAAGAAAGGAGGAACCATGGGAAAGGAAAGCATGAGTTAGCAGTTACTGAAGAATGGAATTGTTGCAGGAAAGGCTTAAAGAGAAGCTTTTTAACAGCAAAGAACATCTGCTGCTTCACTGGAGTTTAAACAGCACACCATAATGTAAAAATGATTATGATTAATCATGCAATCAGCAGCTCGCTGCCTCCGTCTCCAAAAGGCCTTTAAATTATTGCTGACTACAAATGAAAGATTGGGAGATGTTAAGCCAAAAATCTGATTTTAACCGATGATTAAAGACTGGGGCGGCACGGTGGCTTAGTGGTTAGCATGTTCTCCTCTCAGCACTAGGGATTCCCGGTTCGAATCCCCATCTGGGTGGAGTTTCCATGTTCTCCCCGTGTCCGCGTGGGTTTCCTCCAGGTTCTCAGGTTTCCTCCCACAGTCCAAAAACATGGATCCAGTCAATTGAATTTTTCAATTTGCCCCATATAGAGTGTGTCTGTGTGAGTAAGTGTGTGTCCAGCGATAGATTGGCGTCCTGTCCTGGGTGTATGTGCCCAGCGCCCGAAACGTTCTCCCCTGCATGGTCATGGGGAACCCCCCCCCCACGACCCTAATAGAGGATAATGGATTAAAGACTGATTAAATATTCTGCACTAAGTGTGAACTTCTCCTGCGTTGTTGTTTACAGATTACAGGTTAGTCCTCAGAACTCCAATCCCAGATTATAAGCTTCAGCCTAAGGATTGAATTTATAAATACCATCCATCCATTATCTTCCGCTGTATCCTCTAGTAGGGTCGTGGGGGGGTTCCCCATGCCCATCCAGGGGAGAACGTTTTCGGGCGCTGGGCAGATAGACCCAGGACAGGACGCCAATCCATCGCTGGGCACACACTCACTCACACAGACACACTCTATATGGGGCAATTTTGAGAATTCAATTGACTTGAACCATGTTTTTGGACTGTGGGAGGAAACCGGAAAACCCAGAGAAAACCCACGCAGACACGGGGAGAACATGGAAACTCCACCCAGATGGGGATTCGAATTGGGAATCCCTAGTGCTGAGAGGAGAACCTGCCAACCACTAAGCCACCGTGCCGTCTGTCCCCACACTATTTTTAATAATAAATCTCTGTTTGTTTTTATGCCCGGTGTCTGGAACTCTCCTTCCGCGTTCAACCACGGTACAACACTGTGCACTATCCCCGCGTAGGTTGTATCCGTGGGAGCGTTTCATCCAGCGGACCGGCGTACGCATTCCTCCCGCGTAGCCGATCTCCCGGGGAAGAACGAGCGACTGCTAACACCAAAGTTTGGACACGCCCCCTTCTTGCTACATTTTCTATTCCCTTCACTTACCATATAGATGGACTTTGTAGTTTTATAATTCCAGACTGTAGTCCATCTGTGTTCTTTGTTGTTGTTAGTCTTCTGTTGGTTCTCTGTTGGTCAGGAGCATCACAGAACAGGTATCATTTGGGTGGTGGATTGTTTATTGTCAGTTCTGCAGTAACACTGATGTGGTGAGGGGGGGTTCTGTAGTTTCATTTCTCCACCTCAGAGACACTGCTGGAATAGAAATAATGCACCCACCCAATAACCCCTGCTCTGTGGTGCTACTAATGGGGTTCTGTCATTAGAACAGAGCACACAGTATGTTCTGTAGAACACAAACAGATGGACTACAGTCTGGAATTATAGTAATAAAAAGTCCAGCTAAGTGGAGCAAAAAGGAGGCGTGTCCAAACTTTTGACTGATCCTTTTTGTGATGTTAAGCTTTCATCTAAGTATTAACTGAATGATTTAAGCCCAACATGGAAAGCATTTCGGGAAATTGTGCCATTATAAATCACACCAACTAATACAGCGTGTGTGTGTGAAAGCCCATTCCAGTCTTACCTTATTTTACCCCTAACTGCTTCCAAACAGCCACCATAAATTACCCCGAAATTAGGCTTCTTTAGAAAAATAACAAATCATATTGAACACAGCACACGCGGGTCGCATGACCTGTAACGTTTCGAAAAAAACAGATTCTGGCTTTTATTTTTTTTAAAGGCTGAAAATCACATTTAAATTAATTGATAATAAAAAAAAATATTTACATGGGGGGGGGGGTGTCCCATGCCTGAATGTTTCAGTTGGGGTGCAGATACACTCAGGACAGGGTGCAAATCCACACTTACACTCACACAGACAGACCCACACACACTCACACTATATTGGGATAATTAAATCCACCCCTAAGCTTAAGCCTCTTTTATAGTTATATTGGAATTAATGTTCAGCAATTCGGTCATTACTGCAAAACACATCCCAACTGAATGATTTACAGCTTTAACGCATGGTAATCATTCATCATTCCAAAGGGTTTATTATGAAATAAATGACAAAATTGTTGCAACATTAGCCTGCGTAGTACACAGATACTCATTCATTCATTCATTATCTCCCGCTTTATCCTCTGTTAGGGTCGTGGTGGGGTTAATCATGCCCATCCAGGGGAGAACGTCTCGGGTGCTGGGCAGATACACCCAGGACAGCGCGCCAACCTATCGCTGGACACACACTCACTCACACAGACACACTCTATATGGGGCAATTTGGAGAACTCAATTAACTTGATCCATGTTTTTGGACTGTGGAAGGAAACCGGAGAACCAGGAGGAAACCCACGCAGACACGGGGAGAACATGGAAACTCCACCCAGATGTGGATTCGAACCAGGAATCCCTAGCGCTGAAAGCCGAACGTGCCAACCACTAAGCCACCGTGCCGCCTTACACAGATACTAACTAAAAATATATAAATTTAACAAATATACTGGTAATTAACGGGAAGATTTTGCTTTGGTTTAAGAAACGTCATTTTTTTTATTATGTAATTGCAGGATTGTTACATTTACATTTACATTCAGTCATTTAGCAGACGCTTTTATCCAAAGCGACTTACCAATGAGAACATTACAAGTCAGAAGTTATGGAGAAAACCAACTAGACTGTAAATTCATTAAACCTAATTGTTATTTGACCGCTGTGCCCCCCCCCCCTTTTTTATTGTTGTTAGAAACTGAATATAGATGGTAAAACAGAGAGATTATTTTTATTGTGCTGAAGTTCCGCAGTCCTACCTGGTAAATGGAAATGCTTCGGTGCAGCCACGTATGTGGAAGAAGGTGATTTGCCATCAGAGTAAGTGGAGAGGCTGGGGGTACTGCGACCACTTTCACTGCCTTCAGGGTGAAGGTGAGAGAAGATAAATACGGGGGAGAGAGAAGAGAGAGAGAGGGTAAAACAAAAGAGTTATTTAACATGTTCATGTTTCATGACCAAACAAGCTGAAGGTGAATAATAAAAGGTACCAAAAGTGGTCATTGGTGCTTCATTAACAAACAATGCAGGAAATAGTCTTTTATTTATAAAGAAACTTGATGGGAACTAATTACAGCAAAATTCTGCCAAAATACTCGTTAAATGATTTGTAATCATTACATGACAACGCTTTGAGTTCAGGTGAGTTCAAGTTTATGGAAAATGTTATTGCCAGGACATACAAAACATCTTATATCTATTGTAAACAATACGGGGCAGCACGGTGGATTAGTGGTTAGCATGTTCTCCTCTCAGCACTAGGGATTCCCGGTTCAAATCCCAATCTGGGTGGAGTTTCAATGTTCTCCCCGTGTCCACGTAGGTTTCCTCTGGGTTCTCCGGTTTCCTCCCACAGTCCAAAAACATGGATCAAGTTAATTGAATTCTCCAAAATGCCCCATATAGAGTGTGTCTGTGTGAGTGAGTGTGTGCCCAGTGATGGATTGGCGTCCTGTCCTGGGTCTATCTGCCCAGCGCCCGAAACTTTCTCCCCTGGATGGGCATGGGGAACCCCCCCCCCCAATATAGGATAAAGTGAAAGATAATGGATGGATGGATGGATGGAGTAAACAATACGAGTCAAAAGTTTACACACTTCCTTTTTGTTCCACTTATTGTCCATGTTCTCAGTTCCACTTTTTGTAAAGATGGACTTTGTAGTTCCAGACTGTAGTCCATCTGTTTGTGTTCCACAGTACATACTGTGTACTCTGTTCTAATGGTCAGAACCCCAATAGTACCACCACAGAGCAGGGGTTATTGGGTGGGTGCATTAGTTCTATCCCAGCAGTGTCACTGAGGTGGAGAAATGAAACTACAGAAACCCCCCTCACCAAACCAGTGTCACTGCAGAACTGACAACAAACAATCTACCACCCAAATGATACCTGTTCTGTGATGCTCCTGACCAACAGAGAATAGAGAACCAAC
Source organism: Corydoras maculifer (assembly GCA_019802435.1). Classification (NCBI taxonomy): domain Eukaryota; kingdom Metazoa; phylum Chordata; class Actinopteri; order Siluriformes; family Callichthyidae; genus Corydoras; species Corydoras maculifer. Next base: position 1,556,833 of record JAFMOD010000119.1, read on the forward strand.
AGGGGACTAACAAAAAACACAGATGGACTACAGTCTGTAATTAAAAAACTACAAAGTCCATCTATATGATAAGTGGAGGAAATGGACATTGGAGCAAGAAGGGGGCGTGGCCTAACTTGACTGTTACTGTATATATAAATATCATGTTCACACAAATCACGAAGAACAGAGAACCAACAGGAGACTAACAAAAAAGGAAAAATACAATATGTATTTTTGAAACTACAATGTATATCTATAGTTAGTAGAACTGAATGAGTAAAAACAAAGCGGTGCGTCTAATAGAGTGGTCAGTGAGTGTATATTATATTTATACTCAAGCAATGTCCAAATCAATCGAACGTTTTAGTGTAAACAATGGGTCTTAATGAGATGTCATTAGTATTTGTATTAGTATTCATTCATTCATTCATCCATTATCTTCCGCTTTATCCTCTATTAGGGTCGCGGGGGGGTTCCCCATGCCCATCCAGGGGAGAACGTTTCGGGCGCTGGGCAGATACACCCAGGACAAGGCGCCAATCTATCACTCACACACACACTCTATATGGGGCAATTTGGAGCATTCAATTGACTTGATCCATGTTTTTAGACTGTGGGAGGAAACCGGAGAACCCGGAGGAAACCCACGTGGACACGGGGAGAACATGGAAACTCCACCCAGATGGGGATTTGAACCGGGAATCCCTAGTGCTGAGAGGAGAACATGCCAATCACTAAGCCCGTTGTATTAGTATTCATTAATGTTATGCTTTTTTATTCCGTAATCAGTAGTTAAATTTACTGTTGAAGAGAACAACGGGATCATGACATTATAAAGACAGAATGAGGCAGAAAGGAAAATAATGGGGCAATTATCTGAAATCACAAAACTTGACCCGACCTGAACACAGCATTAAAACATTTGCAATAGTTTGCCATTTTTTTCCCTCTTTTAGCTGGATCAGCACAGATTGGGTCAGACCACAGTGACCACAGACTACAAGAATGCACTGCGTCAATAGCTGGCTGGATCATGTGGTCAGTGGCACTTTATGAGCCAAGGAGGCAATTTTGGCACCGTTTGATTTAGTGAGGACAGAGGAAGGCCAAGGGAGAGTGAAACCAAGAGAAACATACTGCACATAAACTCAATATACTGCACAACAAAGTGGCATCGGCATGACCAACGACTTCTCATTCACATAGACACACTGTACACAGCTATACACACACACATATATACACATACACAAACACACACATGCATGCACACATATATAAATGCGGTTAGTATAAGACCGGCCATTATCAGACACAACATTTGAAGAAGGTCAACTAGTCTCACAAAACCAACCAGAGTCCAGTCTCATCAGTATGGAACTGAACAGTCCTAATTTTTTTGTTTAATTAAATCCTTGTACCGGTTCTAATCCCCATCTGTGTGGAGTTTCCATGTTCTCCCCGTGTCCGTGTGGGTTTCCTCTGGGTTCTCCGGTTTCCTCCCACAGTCCAAAAACATGGATCAAGTCAATTGAGTTCTTCAAATTTACTCATATAGAGTGTGTTTACGTGTGTGTCAGTGTGAGTGTGTGCCCAGTGATAGATTGGTGTCCTGTCCTGGGTGTATCTGCCCAGTGCCCAGTGTATAAATAAATCCTTGTAATGGCAGCACGGTGGCTTAGTGTTTAGCATGTTCTCCTCTCAGCTCTAGGGATTCCCGATTCGAATCCCAATCTGGGTGGAGTTTCCATGTTCTCCCCGTGTCCGCGTGGGTTTCCTCCGGGTTCTCCGGTTTCCTCCCGCAGTCCAAAAAACATGGATCATGTCAATTGAGTTCTCCAAATTGCCCCATATAGAGTGTGTGTGTGTGTGAGTGTGTGTCCAGGAATGGATTGGCGCCCTTTCCTGGGTGTATCTGCCCAGCGCCTGAAACATTCTTCCCTGGATGGGCATGGGGAACCCCCCCCCACCGGGACCCTAATAGAAGATAAAGCGGAAGATAATGAATGAATAAATCCTTGTAATTAAAGGTGTTGTTTTTTGGTGTAGGTTTAACGTGTTGGGTTGGTGATCTGAGATCAGTCTGTGCTGGCATTTCACCTCTTCATTCAGCTCACCAAAGCACTGAAATAATGCTATTCCACGGATCCCCCCTGACTAAGTACCCTGCAGTATCTGCCCCGTTCAGTTCTGCTGCCTCAGTGAGTTATGCCGGAGTCACATGCTGCACTGTGTCAGAAATCAACCTCTGTCTACTTAATTACTACTGTGATTTATCAGCTCTAACTGCGTTTCTTATCTGTATTCCTTGAGATATCACCAGCTCCTCATCCAGAACACTGCCAGATCACCATGGCAACGGTTGTTGCAGTCGGGTGACCTCACGGAACTGATCGAGTTTATCTTATTTTTCCTGACCACTGCACAAACCCCCCACTGGGCTTCAGTCCTCACAAGGTTTCTCCTTAGAAACCAACCTAACAGAGGGAGTTATTTCTTGCCACTGTCGCTTCAGCTTACAATTTTTGGCTCAGAACACTGTAAAGTTGTGAGTGTACTAAAAGGCACTATTGATTTTTACATAAAAGCGGCACGGTGGCTTAGTGTTTAGCATGTTCTCCTCTCAGCACTAGGGATTCCCGGTTCGAATCCCCATCTGGGTGGAGTTTCCATGTTCTCCCCGTGTCCCCGTGGGTTTCCTCCAGGTTCTCCGGTTTCCTCCCACAGTCCAAAAACATGGATCGAGTCAATTGAGTTCTCCAAATTGCCCCATATAGAGTTTGTACATGTGCGTGTCAGTGTGAGTGTGTGTCCAGTGATAGATTGGTGTCCTCTCCTGGGTGTATCTGCCCAGCGCCCGAAACGTTCTCCCCTGAATGGGCATGGGGAACCCCCCCACGACCCTAATAGAGGAGAAAGCAGAAGATAATGGATGGATGGTTCTGGGTCCTACTGCGCTGTAATGTTCAGTGGGTCTGGCTTAATAATTCAATAAAATTTAATAAAAACAAAAAATGTAAGTAAAATAGTGGTTAATAATTTGATCAAGTACACTTGGACTCATGTAAGTGAGTGTCCTGAGCTGTGTACTATGTTGTGTGTGTGGTTTTATGCTTCTGATACCTTAACACTGCTTTAAACAAGTGACTCACAAGCAACTTGATCCAACCTTGCTGCAAAATTTAATGGTTCTATGTCAATATCTGTGGGGGGTGATATGTTGGTGCGTAGAATAAAATGAAGAAAGAGAAGAAGATGAAAAAAGTTAATAAATAGGATTCATGTCTCTTGCTTTTATTCTGCGATAAAAGGTGATTTGCCTTGAAGTCGATTGGCACCATAAGGCCAAGTGAAAGATGCTTTCCAGATCTCAATGAAACCGATTACACACTCTCTCTCTGATCAGCATGAAAGCAAAGCTGAGCCTGAGGTCTGAGTTAAGATTCAGTTTAATCAGAAACACCACCGGGGATGAAATGACGCACAAGGCCCTGATGAAAAACAAGGACAAGATTAAGAACAAATCTGGTGCAAAGCCTGTAATTTTCATAAGTCTGGCGCGATCCAAGACACATAACACAACACCGGCAAACAAATACTGTCACTGTACAACGTTTTAGGTTACAACACCGAAGACATTTACATCAATTCCATGCAACGTCACAGGGAATACTTTCACTCTACAGCCACAATAGCAAGCAAAACCAAAAATGAAAGACCCAATGAATGAACCTTGAGGTACACCTACAATCCAACAGAACTGGATCACACCGATTAAAATACCGAATAAAAGAATAGGACCGGTGGGTCCGGGGTTTTACCGTGAGGAGGCAAATTGAGTTGCAAGGCTGTCCTAGGTTTACTTTCAGACACGCAATCCTGTTTCAATTCTGTGTCAATTCCTGTTTAGGAGAGTTGGGTGAAGGACAAGGGAGGAAGCTTTAATCTCATAAAGGTGTGAATAAAGTGCTAGGCTTTTCTTTTCTATACGAGGAACACTTGACATGCTGGTCCACGTGTACAGCTACTCATTAGTGTCGCAGCTCAGCAGTGACGGCAACAGATCCATGCACAGTGTGACATTAGTTGTGTACACACAAGGCCTGCAGGTCGAGCCATGTACCTCTGAAGTACGGGATGAAGTTGTGCTGTTGGAGCATAGCCAGCGTGGTAGGATTCAGGGGAAGTGGGGTATTTCTACCACTGTAGTACTGGGGCAGAGGTGAGGAATCCCTGGGACTACACTGGCCCCCATATCTACTTGCAGTGTTCACAGGTAATGAGTTGAAATTCCCAGGTTGGGGGGTGTATCTACTGCTCACATATTGTTCTGGATGAAGCACCAGAATAAACCGAGTGGGAAAAACAGAAACAAAAACACAATGACGTTCATTTGTGATACTAGTGTCTGTGCATTGGATGTTACATGGGGCAATTGTGATAGTGCTGTGCTGTACATATACGTACAATCATAAAAACACAGGTTTCATTCATAATCAGTCAAGAATTTACATAATTGGTGATGGTGACACTATAATAGAATAATAATCTATATATATCTGCATTAAGGCGGCTTGGTGGCTTAGTGGTTGGCATGTTCTCCTCTCAGCTCTGGGGATTCCCGGTTCGAATCCCCATCTGGGTGGAATTTCCATGTTCTCCCCGTGTCCGCGTGAGTTTCCTCCGGGTTCTCCGGTTTCCTCCCACAGTCCAAAAACATGGATCAAGTCAATTGAGTTCTCCAAATTGCCCCATATAGGGTGTGTCTGTGTGAGTGTGTGCCCAGCGATAGATTGGCACCCTGTCCTGGGTGTATGTGCCCAGCGCCCCCCCCCATGGAAGATAATGAATGAATGAATATATCTGCATTATCTTTACTGATCTTGCAGCATTAAAAGCTGCCCCTGGGCAGGATGCAAGGGGATGCTTATTATTTAAGGAGATCATTATTATCAGCATACATTCAGAGGTAAGAGAAAGTGATGGAGAAATAAAGACATCATAAACACAATAAAAAGCAATGTAACAAAATTAAAGGAATTAAACTTATAAAAGCTCATTTTTTTATCTACACGTTACTATATTCAGCACAACCAGAACACTAAAGCACAATGAAAAGATCACAGGACTCATGCTAGATAATCAGTACCTGGTCTGCTGTAGGTTTGAGGGGAGCGGGAGGGGGTGTAGCGGCCATATCCACCCAACGAGCTGTTAGAACTGGGGCTGGAGGGTCGTCTCTGACGGGGAGATTTTTCTCCATCGCCCTGAAGACAAAAAAAAACAAACATTATGCAGATCCTTTTATACACAGTGAAGTATCCCTACTTTATGGTTAGGGTCAGAGCACAGGGTCAGAGCACAGGGTCAGAGCACAGGGTCAGAGCACAGGGTCAGTCATAAGCAATGAGGGTTAAGGGCTTGGATTTAAAGAAACATTGGTAGAATTAAAGTAACAGTATAAAATTATGCAAAGCTAGAATCATTGTGCAGTTCGTTATTGTCGAAAATATAAAATAAAAATTTCCAGAAAAAGTTTTCCTTGCAGAGTTTGGAAACAGTTTTGGAGGTTTATATAATTTAAATATCTTTATGCATCAGAATCAGAATCCTGTTCTATCCATTCATCCATTATCTTCCGCTTTATCCTCTATTAGGGTCGCTGGGGGGGGGTTCCCCATGCCCATCAAGGGGAGACAGTTCGGTCGCTGGGCAGATACACCCAGGACAGGGTGCCAATCTATCGCTGGGCACACACTCACTCACACCAAATACACGCTATATGGGGCAATTTGGAGAACTCAATTGACCTTGCTCCATGTTTTTGGACTGTGGAAGGAAACCAGAGAACCCGGAAGAAACCCACGCGGACACGGGGAGAACCCCCACCCCCCCATGACCCTAGTAGAGGATAAAGTGGAAGATGGATGGATGGATATATATATATATCCTTTCTACATAGATTCCAACACCAGCTGAACCACACACACAAAACAAAATGTCATTATGATTTCAAAACAAAACTTTATATTAAGACACTGATGAAATAAAAGGCTTGAAAATGGTTGTTAGCATTGGTTCTACTTCACTGTACCTCTGTTGGTGTCGGACTGAGCAGCTGGGTGGACTGCAAATGAGAAAGCAGGGGGGTGAGATGACGTGATGGTAAATGCTGTAATGCTCATGACATTAATGAAACAAACAAACACGGGAAATAAAAAATTAAGACTTTATTATTAGTATTTGTGCTTCATGGAGTGACACGTGCAATAGAATGATCTCACATCAATGAAGCGACAGACATTTATAGATTTATAAATACTGAGTTGAGATCCATAACCAATCAGGTATAACAGCAGGTGGTTGGTTGAAAGAAAAAGTTACGAAACCTCGATTTAAAAATGTTTTTCAAAGGTTTTTTTTTCATTTGTTTGTTGGTTTTTACTCGTTCCTGGACGCCTGGACGTTCCTGGAGCGTTTCACAGCAGTCCTGTGTATGTGTGTGTTTGTGCTGGCGTGTACCTCGCCATAGCTTCTCTCGTCCGTGGCGTAGGTGACGTAGGGTGAGTAGGAGAGCATGTCAGGCCTGTCTATGTTGTAGATCGCCTTGATTTTTGGAATAGCTGCAAGGTCCTTATAATCCAGAAACTCATCACCCAACTTTGCCTGGAAATAAAAATCACATATATAAAAAAAATGTAAAAAGAAACATGTTTGTCAACATTCATTCATTCATTCATTCATTCATTATCTCCCGCTTATCCTCTATAAGGGTCGCGGTTCCCTATGCCCATCCAGGAGAGAACGTCTCGGGCGCTGGGCAGATACACCCAGGACAGGGCGCCAATCCATCGCTGGGCACACACTCACTCACACATACACACTCTATATGGGGCAATTTGGAGAACTCAATTAACCTTGATCCATGTTTTTGGACTGTAGGAGGAAAACGGAGAACCCGGAGGAAACCCACGCGGACACGAGGAGAACATGAAAACTCCACCCAGATCAGATTCGAACTGGGAATCCCTAGTGCTGAGAGGAGAGCATGCTAAACACTAAGCCACCGTGCCACCCAAAATTAGTATTTTATTAAAATAAAATAAACAAAAGTTATATTTTATGGCGGGTTTAGTGGTTTAGCATGTTCTCCTCTCAGAGCTAGGGATTATTAGTTCGAATCCCCATCTGGTGGAGTTTCCATGTTCTCCTCGTGTCCGCGTGGGTTTCCTCCGGGTTCTCCGGTTTCCTCCCACAGTCCAAAAACATGGATCAAGGTCAATTGAATTCTCCAAATTGCCCCATATAGAGTGTGTGTGTGTGAGTGAGTGTGTGCCCAGTGATAGATTGGCGTCCTGTCCTGGGTCTATCTGCCCAGCGCTTGAAACGTTCTCCCCTGGATGGGCATGGGGAACCCCCCCACGACCCTAGTGGAGGATAAAGTGGAAGATAAGGGATGGATATATTTTATGGTTTAGTGGTTAACACTAAACTCAGAACTGAGGATACAGGTTTGAATCCTGATCTGGGTGGAGTTTGCATGTTCTCCCCGTGTCAATGTAGGTTTGCTCCGGGTTTTCAGCTTTCTCCTCATAGTCCTAAAACATGGGTTCAAGGTGAATTTACTGCTCTAAATTGGTCCCATATAGTGTGTGTCTGTGTGTGTGTGTGTGTGTCTGTGTGAGTGAGTGTGTGCCCCGGCGATGGATTGGTGCCCTGGGTGTATCTGCCCATGGCCCGAAACATTCTGCCACCCTCCCACCCCCTCCGCGCCCCTGATAGAGTATTAAGTGGAAGATAATAAGATGTATGGGATATCAGATTTTTAAAAAAGTATAACACACTCTTGCATGCACACACACACACACACAAAGAGGGAGAGCAAGAGCGTGAGGTCATCCCTTTGGCTTTAGAACTGCGGCAATTCATCATTGTGACCAATTACATGTAAATTAACCATTACACGGTCTGCAGGAAATGTCATCACAAGCCAGGGCAAAGCCGGGTCGAGCAGGGGCTACTGTACATGTATGGCTACCATCAGCCAACCTAAATAATAATGTAAAAGCTTTGAAACTTCAATGTGCAGATTTCAGTCAACGTCGCCGTGCTTTTGTCGCCCCCCTGTGGCTAATATACACATTGTAAAATAACAAAAGCCTCCATGCTGCCCAGAACTAAATGCCACATGCAGTGTAGCACTCCTGAGGATGAAGGGGTGACGTACATAGATGACCCTGCTGGGCGATCCAGACGCACTGGAGGCAGGAGCAGAGGTGATGCTCTCAGAGGAGGTCCGAGTCGCCTGGAAAAAAAAAAACAAGTAGGTTTTTACTAATTAATCTAACAATTAACATCTAAAACTGACATGAAAAAGATTCAAAGAAAGAAATTCCAGAAGCAAAACTAAAGTAATGTGCAAATATCTCGTTCCTTTAAAAGAAGTCAACAGTCAGGAGATCACTGACAGTGAGTTAAAGTGAGTTTATATTAACCGGATCTTTGCCCCCATGACCCTAATAGAGGATAAAGCGGAAGATAATGGATGGATGGAAATTGCCCCATCCAAATTGCCCCTATAAAGTGTGGGAGTGTGTGTGCCCAGCGATGGATTAACATCCTGTCCTGGGTGTATCTGCCTGCCTGTGGGCATGGGGAACCTCCTGTGACACTAGTATTGGATTAAGGGGATGGTAATGGACGGGGCGGCACGGTGGCTTAGTGTTTAGCATGATATCCTCTCAGCGCTAGGGATTCCCGGTTCAAATCCCCATCTGGTGGAGTTTCCATGTTCTCCCCGTGTCCACGTGGGTTTCCTCCGGGTTCTCCGGTTTCCTCCCACAGTCCAAAAACATGGATCAAGGTCAGTTGAATTCTCCAAATTGCCCCATATAGAGTGTGTGAGTGAGTGAGTGTGTGCCCAGCGATGGATTGGCCCCCTGTCCTGGGTGTATCTGCCCAGCGCCCGAAACGTTCTCCCCTGGATGGGCATGGGAAACCCCCCCGCAACCCTAATAGAGGATAAAAGCAGAAGATAATGAATAAATAAATCCTTGTAAGGGGCGGCATGGTGGCTTAGTGGTTTAGCATGTTCTCCTCTAAGCACTAGGGATTCCCAGTTCAAATCCCCATCTGGGTGGAGTTCCCATGTTCTCCCCGTGTCTTCCGAGGGTTAAATGAGGGTTAAGGGTCTTGCTTAAGGCTGCCCATTTGTAACATTGGTGGATTTGGAGATTTTGCCCCCAGCGATAGATTGGCGTCCTGTCCTGGGTGTATCTGCCCAGCGCCCGAAACGTTCTCCCCTGGATGGGCATGGGGAACCCCCCCCCCCCCCCCGCGACCCTAATAGAGGATAAAGCAGAAGATAATGGATGGATGGATCTTTGCCTCGAACCACATTTGGTTCATAAGTACTGTCAGATATGCTAATGTGGTTAAGGACAGTATGACTCACTGGAAGCTACGAAAATCATTTAGAACACACACACACACACACACACACACACACACACACACACACTTCACTATTGGTTAACCTCTGTCATTAAACTAATCCATCAGGCCACCCAGAACAAACGACTCTTTCATTCTGAGCCTTGATCCTTTTAAATGGAAAGCAGGCTTTGCCATCGCAAGTTTTATAAATACAAGTCTCAGCTCATAAAGTTGTGCACAAGTACAATACACATCAAGCAGTCATGTCAAAAAATATGAATTATTATCTGTAATGCAATGCCTAATATATCAGTGTCGATCCTGATCAATGCTAAATGGTGCCGCTTTAAAACTGTGCACCGCGTTAGTATCGATATTAGACGTGTCCCAATCTGTTCCCGGGATCAAAATCAGGGTTATTCAGTACTCTTCATTCATCCATCCATCATCTTCCGCTTTATCCTCTATTAGGGTCGTGGTGGGGTTCCCCATGCCCATCCAGGGGAGTACGTTTCGGGTGCTGGGCAGATACACCCAGGACAGGACGCCAATCTATCGCTGGGCACACACTCACTCACACAGACACACTCTATATGGGGCAATTTGGAGAACTCCATTGACTTGATCCATGTTTTTGGACTGTGGGAGGAAACCGGAGAACCCGGAGGAAACCCACGTGGACACGGAGAACATGGAAACTCCACCCAGATGGGGATTCGAACCGGGAATCCCTAATGCTGAGAGGAGAACATGCCAATCACTAAGCCACCGTGCCGCTACTAAGTACTCTGTTCAAAAAAAAGATTGTCATTATTTTTGGATTAATCCTCTAATAGGGTAACAGGAGGTTCCCTCTGTTCATTCAGGGGAGCTGGGCAGATACACCCACGCCGATCCATCAATGGGCACACACTTACTTACAGCCACACACACACACTATATAGGGGCAATTTATTCATTCATTCATTCATCATCTTCCGCTTTATCCTATATTAGAGTGTGTTTGTGTGAGTGAGTTTGTGTCCAGTGATAGATTGGCGTCCTGTCCTGGGTCTATCTGCCCAGTGCCAATCCATCGCTGGGCACACACTCACTCACACAGACACACTCTATATGGGGCAATTTGGATTGATCCATGTTTTTGGACTATGGGAGGAAACCCACGCGGACACGGGGAGAACATGGAAACTCCACCCAGATGGGGATTCGAACCGGGAATCCCTCGTGCTGAGAGGAGAACATGCCAACCACTAAGCCACCGTGACGCCCAAAATTAGTATTATATTAAAATAAAAAAAACAAAAGTTATATTTTATGGCGGGTGGCACGGTGGCTTAGAGAATTTAGAGAATTCATCTTTTCTTGAATCCATCTTTTTGGACTGTGGGAGGAAACCGGAGAACCCGGAGGAAACCCACGCAGACACGGGAAGAACATGGAAACTCCACCCAGATGGGGATTCGAACCGGGAATCCCTAGCGCTGAGAGGAGAACATGCCAACCACTAAGCCGCCTAAATACTTAATATTTAAACTCTAAATAGTAAAAAAAGACTGGGACAGCCCTAATAAGAATTTACCGGTGTCAGTGGGGTGATAGCTGTGCTTAAATCAGGTGGGTGGGGGCAGAAGCATTCAGTGGCCCTGCAAGTACAATCTGGGCTTAAGTGAGCTCGCATTAAAGCTGAATGCAGGCTGAGAGGTAAACCCATGCAGGGGAAGGGGGTGCACATCATCACAAACCTGCTCGGGTACATTCAGACGCTTGTCATTGAGCTGAATCCGCACCTGTTTCTGAAGGAAAAGGGGCAGGACAATAAGTCTAAGCGCTCGGTCAGCATTTCTTCTCTTGGATGAAGGGTGTGTGATCAGCCACACCACTTACGATATACAAAGTGATTTAGGCTGAGAAACATGGTTTTGAGGAGCATCATTGTTCTCTTGTGTTCTGCTGCTCGTACCTTACTCTTTTCCTCCATGCGGGCTGCCTGTCTGCAGGGCGGGTGCCAAATGGAAGAACCTGAAAAATGACAAAAATATTACAAAGGATTATTAAAATAGCCATTAAAACTGTCAGTAAATACAGCACTGGTACTGGATTTTATTCCGATAACTAGTGTATAAAGAGGCAAGATAGCTCAGTGGTTAAGGTGTTGGGCTGTCAATCTGAAGGTTGGGGGTTCGAATCCCACTGAAGTTACCAATGTGGGTCCTTGAGCAAGGCCCTTAACCCTCATTGCTCCAGGGATGTTGTGATTAACCCTGTGCTCACCTTGTAAGTCGCTTTGGATAAAAGTGTCCAATAAATGAACAAATGTAAATGTAAATGTAAATAAAGATCACCAGAGGAGCGGCACGGTGGTTTAGTGGTTGGCATGTTCTCCTCTCAGCACTAGGGATTCCCGGTTCGAATCCCCATCTGGGTGGAGTTTCCATGTTCTCCCCGTGTCCGCGTGGGTTTCCTCCGGGTTCTCCGGTTTCCTCCCACAGTCCAAAAACATGGATCAAGTCAATTGAATTCTCCAAATTGCCCCATATAGAGTGTGTTTGTGTGAGTGAGTGTGTGTCCAGTGATAGATTGGCACCATGTCTCATCTGTGACTGACTTGTAAAACGGATTCATGCTTTTTTTTTTTTGCCAAAAGCATCATTTATTAGAACTGATTATGGTATCCACTGCTGACAGACATATTTCATGTTATTTAATTTTATCCAATATAACTAATAAATGGGCTTAGTGGTTGAGCATGTTCTCCTCTCAGTGCTAGGGATTCCCGGTTTGAATCCCCATCTGGGTGGAGTTTCCATGTTCTCCACCATCATAAAAGGGGAATTTTTTAAAAAGGACAGAGGGGGAATAAGGATTCTGGGCTAAAGCCGCTGATGTTTCTAAATCCTAAAAAATGCCCCTGCTACAACTCACTTATAAGACCATTTTAGTTTATATCTGTTATAGTGCAATAACTGTACAGTTTCTTTTCTTTTAATTTTTTTTTTATTTATGTAAATTGCACAGTGTAAATACATATCTCAATTTATTTTAATTTTAACTTTTTTACCTCTATTCATTTAACCTTACGTGGAGATGTCAGGAAAGAATGCTGGCTGTATCATGTATATCTACGCATGTGACAAATAGACCTGATTTGATTTAGAAACTATAGTTTCGTCCATCCGCGACCCTAATAGAGGACAAAGCGCGAGATAATGAATGAATGAATGAGTTTCATCCATCCATTTATTATCTTCCGCTTTATCCTCTACCAGGGTCGCGGGGTGGGGGGGGGGCTGTTCCCCATGCCCATCCAGGGAAGAATGTTTCGGGCGCTGGGCAGATAGACCCAGGGCAGGGCGCCAATCCATCGCTGGACACACACTCACTCATGCAGACACACTCTATATGGGGCAATTTGGAAAATTCAATTGACCTTGATCCATGTTTTTGGACTGTGGGAGGAAACCGGAAAACCGGGAGGATACCCACGTGGACACGGGGAGGACATGGAAACTCCACCCAGATTGGAATTCGAACCAAGAACCCCTAGTGCTGAGAGGCGAACATGCCAACCACTAAGCCACTGTGCCGCCCACTATAGTTTCAGTGAAGGAAAAATGTTCCTTCGAATAAAATGTTTAGTTGTCTAACAAGTTTAGTTGAAGACGTCCACTATCACAAAATATAACATTAAATTCCGTTTAAAAAGAAAATTTTAAGGATCCTGTTTTTAATGTGAATTATGTTATTGTGTTTATGTACACAATACTAGAAACTCAGGCGTGACTGCAGTAAAACAGTGAAATACTGCCCTCTACTGTCGAAATGTACTCTGCACATACATTTCTCCAAGTTTCCTTCATCGGCAATTTTATTATACTACATTCATACTGTTTTACTATTTAAAAATATTTGGTTACATCATATTAGCATATTAAATCATTTAAATATGTGCAAAAAGTGAAAAAGACATGGTGTTTTTTTTGGTAAAGTGGCAGAAGGATTGCTTTTAAACACCTCCTGACTAAATCCTGATAAACGTATGATAATGAAAGCAGGCTGGAACATTCCTCCGTATGGTGGATGCCAGCAGCTGAGGATTATGATTCACCCGGTAATTGCTGCTTGTCAGAACTGGAACTCAAACATCCAACTTTCCAAGTAAAAGTCAAAATGTAAAATTTATTTTTCAAACACATTGTTCATTATGCGCTTTTTAAAAAGTCTGTATGATCATTTATGAATTTCGTAAGGGCTGCTACGGCTGATCCCTATTAGAAAATAAAATATCCCAGAGAGGTTCGGCAGTCTGTCACAGACAGACAGAAATACATCCATCCATCCATTATCTTCCTCTTCCACTCTGCCCAGATAGGGATTCGAACCGGGAAACCCTAAGCCACCGTGACGCCCCGTCCATTACCATCCCCTTAATCCCATACTAGTGTCACAGGGGGTTCCCCATGCCCACAGGCAGGCAGATACACCCAGGACAGGATGTAAATCCATCGCTGGGCACACACTACCACACTTTATAGGGGCAATTTGGATGGGGCAATTTCCATCCCTCTATTATCTTCTGCTTTATTCTCTATTAGGGTCGCAGAGAGGGGGGGGGGGGGGTTCCCATGCCCATCCAGGGGAGAACGTTTTGGCCGCTGGGCAGATACACCCAGAACAGGGCGCCAATCTATCGCTGGACACACACTATATGGGGCAATTTGGAGGGCTCAATTGACTTGATCCATGTTTTTGGACTGTGGGAGGAAACCGGAGAACCCGGAGGAAACCCGTGCCGACATGGAACATGGAACATGGAAATTCCACCCAGATTGGGATTGGAACCGGGAATCCCTAGAGCTGAGAGGAGAACATGCCAACCACTAAGCCACCGTGTCGCCTGACAGAAATACAAACAAGCACTAAATCCTAATCCTGAAACATCTGAGAACTATGATGGATCACCATCACTGTGCTAAATCTGGAAATCAAACCCAGGAGCTTCTTGCTGTGAGGCGACAGTTTGACCCTTTGACCCTGAGCTTGGGCAGTTGTGGACTTGTGGTTAAGAAACTAGCCTTGCAACCTGAAGGTCCCCGCTTCAATTCCCGTTCCCACCAATTTCTGGACGAAGTGCACTTGGGTCGGGCACCTAACCCCAATTCCTCTACATGGTGGTAAGCTAATGCTTGCAAGGCCTTCAAAATGGTTGTGGATATAAGTTACCTTGAAGGTACATCTCCTCTCCTTCTCCAAACATCTGATCACAGCGCACACACCTGGCACATGTGGGGTGGTAGTGCTTATCTCCAGCCTGGCAAACAAAGTTACTGGTTAAAAACAATCTTAATGTTTCATTTCATTTTTATTTTTCAACTAGACCCACTGGATCATTATCACCAGACATCAACCTAAAGAGGTGATGTCACCGAGGAAACACATCACAGATGAAAGAAACCACCTTTAACAGCATTCATTAAACCTTAAGGGTTGAAATGTACGGAATTTAAAATAGACCTCAAGGTGATTTAAATGGACTCAAGTCTCAAGTTGAACTGCACAGATTTAAAGGGCTCAGCCCAGACTGAGCTCAGTAAACACGACGGGTATCTTTTGATTTTAGCTTGAACTAGTTTTAATCCCGAACTACAAAAATAAGTTACATATCCAAACTCAATATAAAACAATTATGTTAAAGCTTTAATACATTCATTCATTATCTTTCGCTTCATCCTCTATTAGGGTCGCGGTGGGGTTCCCTATGACCATCCAGGGGAGAACGTTTCAGGCGCTGGGCAGATACACCCAGAAAAGGGCGCCAATCCATTGCTGGGCACACACTCACTCACACAGACACTCTCTATATGGGGCAATTTGGAGAACTCAATTGACTTCATCTATGTTTTTGGACTGTGGGAGGAAACCCACGCGGACACGGGGAGAACATGGAAACTCCACCCAGATGAGGATACGAACCGGGAATCCCTAGAGCTGAAAGGAGAACATGCTAAACACTAAGCCACCGTGCCGCTGCTTTAATACAAATACTACTAAAAATGATGATATACATTTATATGCTGCTATATTTATATTTTATATACTAAATTTATAGCTATTGTATACTACTTTATATATATATATATATATATATATATATATATATATATATTCTTAAATTTATTTCATATACTGTATATACATGTATTTATATATTATATTTATAGTAAAAATATTCTATATTATATTTATATCTGTAGTTGTATATTATATATATTATATATATTTATAGATGTATATTATTATATTTCACATATCTATATACTGTATTTTTGTATTAAAAAAATAAATAAATAAAATTCTCATTTTGATTGAAATTCTATTGAACATGTGATCTGGCTCGACTCCTTCAGAGGCAACACCAGCAGATCTCTGCTTCAGATCTTTTCTTTAAGGACCTGGGAATCAAGCGAGAGAACCCGGACATTACAGAGTGAGAATAAGCTCATTCATAAGCTCATCTACGCGACTTATGAATATGATTTCATGTATAGAATGATGTCCTTTACATTATTTAAAACTTCTGTTAGAGTGAGAATGGCCTCTGGGCACCAGGCACAAAGAAAACTGGACTGCGAGCCGTCAGGTTTACAGTATGAAGTTTCCTTTTTGGAAAAATAATCTCAAATAAAATGACATATCCAAATGTAAGAGGATCAGAGACGGTAGAAGAACCAAAGACAGATTTATGGTTCTCATAATTCAGCTGAATGTTTAAGTACTGACTACTGACTTCCCCCAGCGAGGGTATCATGTACCGATCAGCAGAACTCGGAATCACAGTCTGCATAAGATTTTAAGTCACATTGTACTGATTAATTAGCCTCACTGTGATCCAGTCATAGTGTCAAGTATCTCTGGGTTTGCCCCTCATCGTTCAACCAATCCGATGCATACACTATCACAGTATACCTCCTTACCTCCAGCACTTTTCCTGTGATGTACGTCTTACAGTTCTCACACTGGATGCCGTACATGGCGTGGTAGTCCATCTCACAGTATGGAATTCCATCCCTACACACGCGATCACACACATGACCACACACACACACGCACACACACACACACACACACACACACACACACACACACACACACACACACACAGGGGTATATTTAGCATTACCATACCATACTTTGGCTAATGGTAGTCTGTGTTTTTTGTAGGTTATAATGTGAGTATAGTTACGGGGTTGTAGTTTGATTCTTTATATTTAAACCAGCACTCGATGAGCTTTTAAAGAAAACAGTTTACAAAAATTTTGGCTACGATAAATGGTTATAAATACACTATGGACTTCATGCTGAACTAAAATGAAAAAAAATTACACTTCACACACGTTAAGCCTTGTGACGCCAGCTGGCGGGCCGTGTATCACACCTACACCTTCAGCAATGCTCCATCTGAATCGATCCACCTGTCAATAACTATTTTATGGCTATAAAACATTTTATTATGTAGAAATGCTGTATAAAGATTTGTTGCATCACAGACAGATAACTTGCGAGCCGCACATGAAAAAATCACGAACAAAAACCTCATAAAATGCAATATTATTTAGGAAAAGAGCATTCCCATTAAATCCTGATTAAATAGTGTATTTGCACATATAAGCACAACTTTTAACTCACTTTAACTTTTAACTTATAAGACCATTTCAGTTCATATCTGTGCAATAATTGTACAGTTCTCTTATTTTCAAAATTTAGTGTAAATACATAGTTACATTTTATTTTATTTTTATTTTATCTTTATTCTATTTTTCTTATCCTCTTAAATTTCAACTTTATGTGGAGAAGTCAGGAAAGAATTTCACTGCTGGCTGTACCATGGATATCTAATAGACCTGATTCTGATTCTGAATACTGATGATCTGTTAAAAAAAAAAAAATTAATAAATAAAAAAAATAATAACTTTTTTTTTCTTAAAAATAATTCAATTAGTTCCATTCAGAAGTCGTTTTCTATTGCCATTGAAGCGAATGCTGAGTTGTCTTTCAGAAATAAGTTTTAATTTACTAAAATTGTCCAAATAAAAATGTAAACTTTCTAACTATCCAATCAGAGTGCGTGAAGTTGGTGTTGCCAACTCAAAATCTGATTGGTTGGAACAACAGGTTGCTTACAATTATTTTATGCTACTGGCCTGCAAAGGGCCTTGGGCTGAATTTTTTGACCCTGGCAACAAAAAAAACGCTGAAATGTGATTGGTTAAATGCTTTAATATGTCTAGAAGTGGCACAAGCAAGGAAACGCCCACCCATGGTTCTTTAAAAATACTCTAACATTAACCTCAACCTCACCTCAAAGCGGGTGACAGACCCAGAGTGCTCACAATGTTCTAAAAATGTAGATTATATATATAGATCATTCCTAATAAACTGTCACCATTGCTGACTGTATGTGAGGGGCGTGAGGGACTGACTTGCTGATGTACTCTGCACTGAGCACTTTGTTGCACACTTTGCACTTAAAGCATCCCAGGTGCCAGTGCTTGTCCAGGGCCATGAGAGACTGCTCATTCTTAAACTCTTTCCCACAGCCGCAGCAATCTGCAGAAGAAAGACAGAGAGGACCGGGTATCAAAACCCCCCCCCCCCCCCCCCCCCCCCCCCCCCCCCCCCCCCCCCCCCCCCCCCCCCCCCCCCCCCCCCCCCCCCCCCCCCCCCCCCCCCCCCCCCCCCCCCCCCGGTCACCCGCCGGAAACGGCTGTCTGCCAAACACAGAGATGAAGAGAGCGTAAAAGCGTGGCTGGCGACGCAAAGGTGAACAAGAATTATTACATCATCACCGGGTCACAAACTTGGAGCTTACAAATTTTACATAAACTACTATACAGTATGGATGGAACGGTGGCTTAGTGGTTAGCATGGAACAAGGTCGATTGAATTCTCCAAATTGCCCCATATAGAGTGTGTCTGTGTGAGTAAGTGTGTGTCCAGTGATAGATTGGCGCCCTGTCCTGGGTGTATCTGCCCAGCGCCAGAAACGCTCTCCCCTGGATGGGCATGGAGAACCACGACCTTAGTAGAGGATAAAGCAGAATCTAAAGGAAGGGATGGACTACACAGTACACGTTTAAAGTAGTTTTCATTTATCTGCAGTACATCTTTTAGCAGCATTAAACTTTAATTCAAACTAATAGTATAATAAAGTTTAAACTAAATTAATACAAAAAACTAGATTAATAAAGTATTCTGATTAGAAGGTCGCCTATGATACAGCAGGTGGCTAAGTGGTTTAGCAAGTTCTCCTCTGAGCACTAGGGATTCTTGGTTTGAATCCCCATCTGGGTGGAGTTTCCATGTTCTCCCCGTGTCCGCGTGGGTTTTCTCCGGGTTCTCCATGCATCAAGTCAATTGAGTTCTCCAAATTGCCCCATATAGAGTGTGTCTGTGTGAGTGAGTGTGTGCCCAGTGATAGATTGGCGCCCTGTCCTGGGTGTCTCTGTCCAGCGCCCGAAACATTCTCCCCTGGATGGGCATGGGGAACCCCCCCGCGACCCTAATATAGGATAATGCGGAAGATAATAGATAAATGAATATATATATATATATATATATATATATATATATATATATATATATATATATATAACATAACGATGATGCTGAATGATGCATTCAGTAACTTTAGCTGTCTATACATCATCCAAGACGTGTGCATGTCCTTCTTACTTGCAAAAAGCACACACAAAACAGCGTGGGTGATAGGTCTTGCCCAGGGCCGACACCACCTCTCCCTCGATGAACTGCTCACAGCTGAAACAGCGGGTGCCATAGAGACGCTGGTAGTCCAGAGTACAGATGTAGTCGCCCTGGCGCACAAAAAAGCCTCCCTGCGCAAGGTCACAGCCACAGACTGCAGAGATACAACAAAACACAAAAAGTCAAGCAATGAGGAATAATGAAGCGTTCTCCCTTTTTCTAATTCGATCGTATGACATCATATAGAACCAAACGAAGAGATTCATTTCATCTGGCTTAGATTTAGTCAGTTGAATAGACTTTTGGTCCAGCGATTAAAAACAGACACATGGGCCACTTTCCCTTTATTAGTTTAATGTTTAAAAATAATTGCAATGATCATTTAAATGGCATCAAAATACTGGTGCAATTAATCTTCTTTCACTGCAACCGAATAGTCTTATATCATAGCCAGACAATTATTTCCAGACACTGGGAATGGAGTTTGTTTTCTTTCCCATTGAGTAAGGACCTGTGGAGAACCAGCAGATGAAAATGAATGGATGGTAGATTTTATTTCCATTAACCTCTCGAGCAAAGCACACTCTGCTGCTGCTTAACTTTACTCATGTAAATATAAACTATATATATATAAAATATATAAATATATGTATATACAGTATATAAAAATAAATTTAAGAATATATATATATATATATATATATATATATATATATATATGTATATATATAGGCGGCACGGTGACTTAGTGGTTGGCATGTTCTCCTCTCAGCACTAGGGATTCCCGGTTCGAATCCCCATCTGGGTGGAGTTTCCATGTTCTCCCCGTGTCCACGTGGGTTTCCTCCGGGTTCTCCGGTTTCCTCCCACAGTCCAAAAACATGGATCAAGTCAATTGAGTTCTCCAAATTGCATCATATAGAGTGTGTGTTTGTGTGAGTGAGTGTGTGCCCAGCAATACATTGGCGTCCTGTCCTGGGTGTATCTGCCCAGCGCCTGAAACGTTCTCCCCTGGATGGGCATGGGGAACCCCTCCGCGACCCTAATAGAGGATAAAGCGGAAGATGATGAATGAATTAATATATACTGTATATACACTATATATAAAAAGTAATATAGAATAGAATAGATATGAATTATATTTTATATTCTATATTTATATCTATTCTATACAACTTTTTATATATATATATATATATATATATATATATATACACATATATAATTTTTTCCCCTTAAATTTATTTTTATATACTGTATATACATATATTTATATATTATATTTATAGTTAAATATTCTATATTTTATTCATATTTGTAGTGGTATATTATATATATTATATATTCATAGTTGTATACTATATTATATTTCACATTTCACATAGCGATGTGTGTAATTCTCATTTCTTCTTCAAAATTAAAAAAAAATATATATATATATGAATAATAATTTAAAAAATGTAAATAACAGGGTAATCGGGGTCCGTGACCCATAATTTCATTCCTATCTCATGTAACACGTGATATTAATGATAATAAAAATTTCTTGAATCTTGAATGTGCTCATACACTCTAATGGACTCGCTTCCTCGTTCCTACAACTATTGTTTACCATTTTCTCAGCTTCACTTTCCATCCAGACGCACTTTGAAGTTCTACGATTACAGACTGTAATCCATCTTTGTCTCCGCGTACTTTTTGGTCTTTATTACTCCGTTCCCTATGGACCTTCACCAGACCACCTCAGAGTTTGGAGTCTTATTCAGCATTACAATTTCAGATATTGCAGATGCTGAGTCTTTATCTACATCATAGAACTAATGCTACTACTAATCCTTTATTAATAATCCATCCATCCATTATCTTCTGCTTTATTCTCTATTAGGGTCGCGGGGGGGTTCCCCATGCCCATCCAGGGGAGAACGTTTTGGGCGCTGGGCAGATACACCCAGGACAGGACACCAATCTATCACTGGGCACACACTCACTCACAGAAACACACTCTATATGGGGCAATTTGGAGAACTCAATTGACGTGATCTATGTTTTTGGACTGTGGGAGGAAACCGGAGAACCCGGAGGAAACCCACGCGGACACGGGGAGAACATGGAAACTTCACCGAGATGGGGATTCGAACCGGGAATCCCTAGCGCTGAGAGGAGAACATGCCAAACCACTAAGACACCATGCCGCCCAGTAGCTAATAGAGCTACAAAATGCATCGATGGACTAAAATATGTAGAAACCCGGAGGTGAAACCAATAGTGGGAGGTAAATGGGGTTTGGTTTTGCACGTAATTACACTTTTTTGTGCTTTTAATGTTTGTTCATTTGAGCATGACTACGTTAGAAAACGTTCTCAAGCTATTCTGAAGTGCTCGGATTACAGAAACAGCTCACGATGAACAGACGAGTCAATCCCAAATTAATCTGATCTGCCCAAATCTGGAAAAACAGTAGAACTTGAGCAATAGCACTTTTAATGTGAATGCAGCTATTTACACATTCACACATTCTCTCTCCACACACACACACACACAAACACACACACACACACACTTTCTTTTTCCTGTTCTAACACTTTTCCATCAAAACAGGAACCACGGTAACAACATAATACAAGCAGACATACGATGACATCATGCTCAGAGGAGATTCATTACTGACACCCACTTTGTACTGATTTCAGATCAAAGTTTCTTCCTTTGTTTTGTTTTTTTCTCTGACATTCCCTTAGCCAGGTGGCACGGTGGCTTAGTGATTGGCATGTTCTCCTCTCAGCACTAGGGATTCTCGGTTTGAATTCCCATCTGGGTGGAGTTTCCATGTTCTCCCCGTGTCCGCCTGGGTTTCCTCCGGGTTCTCCGGTTTCCTCCCACAGTCCAAAAACATGGATCAAGTCAATTGAATTCTCCAAATTGCCCCATATAGAGTGTGTGTCTGTGAGTAAGTGTGTGCCCAGCGATAGGTTGGCGCCCTGTCCTGGGTGTATCTGCCCAGCGCTCGAAACGTTCTCCCCTGGATGGGCATGGGAAACTCCCCCGCGATCCTAATAGAGGATAAAGAGGAAGATAATGAATGAATAAATTCCCTCAGCCCTAAAATTCAGCTCCATGTATTACATGATTTAATCCTATAGATGTTATCTGTACGACCTCAGACGTTTTGCAAAGGGATTTAAGAAACTGGATTTTTTCACAAATCTAAATTAAATGCTTTTAAATAGTACACAGTGCAATACGGGGTGATTTGAGGCATTAACTCAACAATAGTGCTATCCATCCATCTATTTTCTTACGCTTTTCCTCTACTAGGGTCGTGGGAGGGGGGTTCCCCATGCCCATCCAGGGGAGAACGTCTCGGGCGCTGGGTAGATACACCCAGGGCTGGGCGCCAATCCATCGCTGGGCACACACTCACACACACAGACTCACTCTATATGGGGCAATTTGGTGAACTCAATTGACTTGATCCATGTTTTTGGACAGTGGGAGGAAACGGGAGAACCCGGAGAAAACCCACGTGGACACGGGGAGAACGTGGAAACTCCACCCAGATTGGGATTCGAACCGGGAATGCCCAGCGTTGAGAGTTGAATGTGCTAAACCACGAAGCCACCGTGCCGCCCTAGTTGGATATTCATTTTCATAAATAAATATTATAAATAAAATACAGATTACAAGCTGGCTGCTTCGTGGTCCTTACAGTTCCAACCGGACAGTTAGTGAACTAATACTGACCGAAATAATAAAACAGTTATACTGCTCAGGATGCAATGGCCATATTTTCCATGGCTCTCTGAATTGTTAATGGAACATTAGCTACATTCCACACATCCGGCTGTACTGAACGACAATGTCTGAACGCAGTCCAAACTCTGATAACACTTCCTCAAATGCAGCTTACACACACACACACACACACACACACACACACACACACACACACACACACACACACACACACCCTATAGAACAAGTAGTTGCTCACTATGTGTTTTGTTACCAACCCTGTGTTTTCTGTTGATTGCACTGTGCTTAAGTCTGTCATGTGTGAAATTTCTAGGTAATTAGCGTCGTTAGAACAATGAAATCATTCTGCCTGGCACCAACAATCACGTCACATCATGTTAAATTTACAAAGTTCACATTCTAACGGTTGATATAAATATGAACCACATCTGCATGACTGTGTGTTTTGAACTTCTGCCACATTATTAGCTGATTAGATAATTGCATGAATGTGCAGATCATAATTAATGAGCAACTTGTTAAATAAAGTTAAATATTATACAAGTCGGCGGCACCGTGGCTTAGTGGTTAACACATTCGCCTCTCAGCACTAGGGATTCCCAGTTCGAATCCCCATCTGAGTGGAGATTCCATGTTCTCCCCGTGTCCGTGTGGGTTTCCTCCGGGTTCTCCGGTTTCCTCCCACAGTCCAAAAACATGGATCAAGTCAACTGAATTCTCCAAATTGCCCCATATAGAGTGTGTCTGTGTGAGTGAGTGTGTGTCCAGCAATAGATTGGTGTCCTGTCCTGGGTGTATCTGCCCAGTGCCCGAGACGTTCTCCCCTGGATGAGGAACCCCATCCCCCCCCCCACCCCCCATCCCCTCCGCGACCCTAATAGAGGATAAAGCAGAAGATAATGGATGGAATCAACAAACTTACAAATATCCCAAAAGTCAAATTGTAAATTATTGTACCTAACTTATGGATGATCTATTAAGTAAACACAAAAGTTCAAAGCTTTCTAAATGCCAATAAAATGGCTAAAACTTCACATCTTGTATTACAGCTGAATTCGCATTAACCACCAATATATCAGAGAGTAGCATCACTATTACCTCAGTCATGAGGAATGAAACCTCTATCAATCAATTCTGATTCCAAAGAAAAATACATATGCAAGTAAAAACATGAGAAGGAAATGGAACAGGATTACAAAAATGTTTAATAAAACCTTAAATCAACTGCAGTTTGAATTTTTAAAGAACAAAAAGCTGAATGCAAGTGAGGTCTGAGCTTTGAGCAGGTGATTAGTATTCATTCAATATTAAAAGTATGAAACCACATCTTTCTGTTTGCATAAAGTACCGACACCACCAAAAACTCCTCCACCACCATCAAAAACACCACCACCACCAGCAAGAACACCACCACCATCAAAAACACCACCATCACCAACATCAAAAACAACATAAACACCATCAAAAACACCACAACCACCATCAAACACACCACCACCATCACCATCAAAAACAACACAACCCCCATCAAAAACTCCACCACCATCAAAAACAACACAACCACCATCAAAAACTCCACCACCACCATCAAACACACCACCACCATCACCATCAAAAACAACACAACCACCATCAAAAACTTCACCACCATCAAAAACAACACAACCACCATCAAAAACTCCACCACCACCATCAAGAACACTACCACCATCCAAAACACCACCACCACAAAAAAACACACCAACACCAAAAACACCACCACCACCAAAAACACCTCCACCACATCAAAAAACAACACCACCATCACCACCACCAAAAACACTACCACCATCAATCAAAAACAACACCATCACCACCACCAAAAACAGTATCACCACCATCAAAGACACAACCACCACCAAAAACACCCCCATCACATTCAAAAACACCGCCACCAGCATCAAAACCAACTCCACCACTATCAAAAACATCACCACCACCACCATCAAAAACATCATGACCAAAAACACTGATTTATTGCTTTGTTCCTCCTCACTGATAATGATTTCATATTCATGCTGTTATGTTTTAGTCAAACTGGTGAATAACTTCAGCTCTGATATTCCCACAGTCACTTCTGTGAGGCATGGAGGAACTTATGTATGTCAGTTATCTAATGAGTTGCCTAATATCAATAAATCTATTTCTGGTGCTGATAAATAAAATAACATGCTATTCCGGTCTGAGTGCTAAGCCTGTCCGGGACAGGTCACAGCTCAAGGCTGACTATAAAACAGCAGTATTTTTTTCATTTAGCAATACCAGACTATGTAATGCAAAGCGAAGCCGAGCAGTCTTGGCTGTCATGTTCTGGCTGAATCCTCTGATGAGTAATGATGGTGGTGGCTAAATGAAGCTGGCCATGAGTACAAAAACAACTTCAAATTTGGGCTCCAATGTCTGATTGGTGGGCTGAGCTGCAGCCATCATTAGAGCCAGACATGCTTGGGATTGCACAGAGACTCATCATACTATTATAAGTATATTTAAGTAACATAGACTGAATATAAATAACTTTAAAAAAACAAATGCCTTAAAACCTTATGAGGATTTCGAAATATTGAGACGTTTTTTAACTAAATGAAGTTAAAGGTTAGACATTTCCCAACATGTCGCTCGAGAGACATGGGTAAAAAGAGTCGGCTCGTGCCATGCATACTCTGGCAGTGTGAGAGATAGGTATCATTTACAGTCTTGCCTGGATACACATACCAAACAGACCTGCCAGAGGCTTGAACATTCCCTCACAGATCGTAAATACTGACTCAGAGTTACATTCTATCACGTTTACTAACCTCTCAAATTCTGATCAACATGAGACAAATAATCAGTTTCCCCACAATGCAATCTGCCTGCACAAAACTAATTTCAAGTTCAAGTAATTTATTTCTATAGCGCTTTTTACAACAGTACATTGTCACAAAGCAGTTTTATGCTAATCAAATATACAGCATCAATTAAAAGTTAGGACACGCCCTCTTTTTTGCTCCACTTTTTGTCCATGTTCTCCAGACTGTAGTCCATCTAATTAATAGTACCACCACAGAGCAGGGGTTATTGGGTGGGGGCATTATTCCTATCCCAGCAGTGTCACTGAGGTGGAGAAATGAAACCACAGAAACCCACCTCACCACATCAGTGTCACTGCAGAACTGACAATAAACAATCCACCACCCAAATGATACCTTTTCTGTGATGCTCCTGACCAACAGAGAACACAGAACCAACAGGGGACAAAAAAAAATTCTCCCACCATCATTAGCTATGGTGACAGGATCGTATGCTGAAAATCATGTGGAAACAGTTTCTATAAGAAATATTTATCCTCTTGATATAAAAACATATACTAAAATGTTCAGTATCCATCCATCCATTATCTTCCACTTTATCCTCTACTAGGGTCCCATGCCCATCCAGGGGAGAACGTCTCGGGTGCTGGGCAGATACACCCAGGACAGGGCACCAATCTATCGATCACTCACTCACACAGACACACTCTATATGGGGCAATTTGGGGAATTCAATTGACTTGATCCATGTTTTTAGACTGTGGGAGGAAACTGGAAAACCCAGAGGAAACCCACGCGGACACGGGGAGAACATGAAAACTCCACCCAGATTGGGATTCGAACCGGGAATCCCTAGTGCTGAGAGGAGAACGTGCTAACGACTAAGCCACCATGACGCTCAATCTTCAGTATCATTATAATAAATAATAATATTTAATGATAAAATCATAAGAAACAAAGAAGGTGCAAAAGGTTACATTGATATTGATACACCTTTATTATTCCCACAATGGGGAAATTCAAAAAGTGAGAAAGTTCAGGTGTAATATATTGGGAAAGGAAAACACAGGTGACAAAAACTGCCTCAAACTATGTTCCTTCATGAAGATTACAGTAAGAGCTTAAAATCACATGTAGAAAAATAACGAACACCAACACCAGCAGTCCGGTGTTCCCTTTACAAGTCACTACCTGACTTAATGAAACACCACCATACTGTCTTAACACTTAAAGAACTCATTAAAAACACTCTCTGTAGACAGTAATTACATTAATCAGAATCATCAGACTCCCCGGGGGAAATTGCAGAATCGTCTTCCACATGATCTTATACTAGGTACACCCAGGACAGGGCGCCAATCCATCGCTGGGCACACATTCATTCACTTAGACACACAAACAATATAGGGGCAATTTAAATAGGGGCAATTTAGAGCAGCTAATTCACATTAAGTCCATATTGGACATGGGACGGACACGCAAAAATCCACTACGCCACAGCGCCACCTTACATCACTACCCGACATTACACGTGTCCACCATAAAAATAAAATGCATGAAACTGTCGCTCATGCTGATGCCAATAATAATTTGCTGGCTTAGTGGTTAGCACGTTCGCCTCTCAGTGCTAGGGATTCCCGGTTGGAATCCCCATCTGGGTGGAGTTTCCATGTTCTCCCCGTGTCCGCGTGGGTTTCCTCCGGGTTCTCCGGTTTCCTCCCACAGTCCAAAAACATGGATCAAGTCAATTGAGTTCTCCAAATTGCCCCATATAGAGTTTGTCTGTGTGAGTGAGTGTGTGACCAGCGATAGATTGGAGCCCTGTCCTGGGTGTATCTGCCCAGCGCCCGAAACGTTCTCCCCTGGATGGGCATGGGGACCCCCCCCCCCCTTCCATGACCCAATCATATCCCTGATGCCTTTAGCTGTATTGAGTTCCACTAAACATTAGTGTCCTGATGAATAAAACAGCATCCTTTTCAGATCACCTCGGCTTGGCAGGGGAACGTGAGCTCAAACTGAGAGGGGTCACCTTGAAAGAAAAGTCGAGCCATGCTGCATCTCTGCTCTCTACTGAACTCGCTTTTCAGCACTGCAGTCAAAATACTCAGCATCCAGTATCTATGGAACTCCTCATGAAACCCGAGCGCTTAAAAACCAAATGCAAAATTCATGGGAAAAATTCGGCATGTCTGCAGCATCCCAACATAATTTCCTAACTTATTGATCAGTGAGGGGGTCGCAGCCAGTGAATGAGCTAATGGAAATCTGAATCTGGTAACTAATTACAAACAGTGAGTCTGGATTTTTATTCCAGCAAAGAGAAAAATGGAAAAAGGGAGATGTGGAATGGTAATTAATTGTAGAACAATGATAAAAGAGGGTGCGCTTGTTTTTAAAGGGTTGTAATGAATCACAGATCACTGTTCCTTTGTTTCTGATCCAACACATTTTTCTAAAATAACTGTTAATAAGGGCGGCACGGTGGCTTAGTGGTTAGCACGTTCTCCTCTCAGCACTAGGGATTCCCGGTTCGAATCCCAATCTGGGTGGAGTTTCCATGTTCTCCCCGTGTCTGCGTGGTTTTCTCCGGGTTCTCCAGTTTCCTCCCACAGTCCAAAAACATGGATCAAGTCAATTGAATTCTCCAAAAATTGCCCCATATAGAGTGTGTATGTGAGTGTGTGTCCAGTGATAGATTGGTGCCCTGTCCTGGGTGCATCTGCCCAGCGCCTGAAACATTCTTCCCTGGAGGGGCATGGGGAACCCCCCGCGACCCTAATAGAGGATAAAGCAGAAGATAATGAATGAATGAACTGTTAATAAGGGTGGCATGGTGGTTTAGTGGTTAGCATGTTCTCCTCTCAGCACTAGGGATTCCCAGTTCGAATCCCCATCTGGGTGGAGTTTCCATGTTCTCCCCGTGTCTGCGTGGGTTTCCTCCGGGTTCTCCGGTTTCCTCCCACAGTCCAAAATCATGGATCAAGTCAATTGAGTTCTCCAAAAATATAGAGTGTATATAGAGTGTGTATGTGTGAGCGAGTGTGTGCCCAGTGATGGATTGGCGCCCTGTCCTAGGTGTATCTGCCCAGCGCCCCAAACGTTCTCCCCTGGATGGGCATGGGGAACCCCCTCGCGACCCAAATAGAGGATAAAGCGGAAGATAATGGATGGATGGATGTTTTCCAAAAAGGGAGGATTTAAAGACAGCAGAACATTTTACACATTAACACTAGAGAAATTCTACATTTATGAACAAAAAAGTCGGTTGGCAGCTGGCATTAATTAATAATAATAAATTAGGGTGTAAATTCCATAAGTAGTAAATACTGACCAACATGCATACATGTATCGAGGTTGCACAGAATAGGCTTAGTGTGACAAGTGTGAAAGGATAGGTTTAGAGTCCTGCCTGTTGTCTACAGTTACATAACAGAGGCGTAAATATCCTCTAATGCACCACACAATGGGGTAAGGTTACTTCTGCAGATTAACAGGATAAAAATTTCTGCCTGGCAAGAAAAATCACTATTATGAACCACGGCTGCTTCAGCTGGAGAATCCGATTGCGCTGAACAACCAAATTAATCCCATCGATAAACTTGTTGTCCATGATGACAATGATGTATTACGGGACAACAATGCCAAGATGCGTCAGACTTGAATAAAGATGATGAAATGAACATAATACGCAAACTGGCCACCACCTGGTCTGACCTTTAGAGAGTTATGAAGTGTGTTAGAAAAAATTAGATTAGGATTTTGGTCAAAAAGTAGTAAGAGTAACTCTGAACAAAAATCATGTCATGATGTTAAAGGATGACAGAACAATGCGACAGTGAATGTGTCATAATCAATGCTAAGGCCAGTCCGAAATATACTGAAAAAATAGTAAGTAATGATGTGGATGAAACATGAAGCTTGTAACTTTGTAGATATTTATATCTTTATATTTCTGATGGTTTTGTCCAAAATAACTTACAGGTATCTCAATCGGATGTTGGGCAGCATGTTAGAAATGAGTCCTTGCAGTGGATGTTGATGAAAAAATGACTTTTAATGCAGAAGACACCGGGGAAACGGACATAGAATGCACAGACGACAAAACTGTAACTTAAATGTTGTTCCAACATCAACATAAGGAAAGGCAGGGAATATAACCACTAAAGAAACCAACTGGGTGGAATTTCCATGTTTTCCCCGTGTCCACGTGGGTTTCCTCTGGGTTCTCCGGTTTCCTCCCACAGTCCAAAAACATGGATCAAGTCAATTGAGTTCTCCAAATTGCCCCATAGAGTGTGTTTGTGTGCGTGTCTGTGCGTGTGTGCCCAGCAATAGATTGGCGTCCTGTCCTGGGTGTATCTACCCAGCGCCCGAAACGTTCTCCTCTGGATGGGCATGGGGAACCCCCCCCGTGACCCTAATAGAGGATAAAGCAGAAGATAATGAATGAATGAATTTTAATCAATATAGCAGCTTTGAAGAACTCAAGGACGCTTCACAATCATATACAATATCAATACTGTGAGATAAAGAAATAAAGTTTTCAGTTGGGACTTAAATGAAAACAAATCAGAGAAGTCAACAGAATATCAATCTTTTTTATCCAAAGCAACTAACAAACAACTCAACACGATCTTGGAATCAGAGGGCAGTGTCAGCCATGACCCAACACGCTTGGACTGATGAGGGTCAGGGGCTATGCTTAATATCTCACATTGGCAACTTAGTAGACACAGGGATCGAACCCCCAACCTTAAGATTGATTGTCATCCTATCACACAGTATGAAATATATTGTAGGAAAGGAACATTTTTTATTCATTGCCCATTTATAGATCGATGGATTCTTTCAGTTCTGGCAGTTACCCCGACTGACAGCAACCGCAAGTAAAGGCAGGTCCATGAAGTGGAGCAAAAAATAAAAAGACTTTAAACAAAAAACGCTGGAATAAAACAAATCTTACTCTCAACTTTAACAATAAAAATACCCTCATTCACACTCACACCAATGGACCATTTCTTATTCCACCGCTTGGAAATCGAAACTTTGCAAATTCATGCAAAAACATCAACCTTATGTAAAAAACAAAATAATCGGTCAGAACGAGAGTCTCATTTGAATAACAGATAACAGACAGTTATTTAAATCTGAACATCATGGTCATTTGGTCTTCATATAATATCTAAAATTAGAATTACCTAATAATCTGGTAATTATAACAAAGCAATGCAAATGATAAAAAAAGAAAAACATGACATCTGGTTTTTCAACTTTAAATGAGAGCAATAAAATGAAGTGTAGGATGTTAAAACACTAATGAATGAGTTAATGAGAAGGAGAACACAACCTGTAAGGAAAGGGCAATAAAGTTTTATACTCCTGGTGTTCCAGTTACAGGAAAATATGTACAGTTTTCCTCCCAGGATCACCTTAAGTACCCTTTGGGAACAGTACCAAAAATAATATGTCTAACCCTCGCCTTTGGTTGTCTTGTCTTTTAATCTTTCCACTGTTTAGCATTGGGCAGCTTCTTAAACAGTGACACATTATTAAATAGTGTAAGGAATTTTTCGGAACCTCTCTTATAAGATTTAAAGGTGAGATATCGGGAGAAAAGTAAACGGAGGCATTTTTGCAACAAAAATGCCAATCTAAATAAAAAGGTCATGAAAAAGTGGCTAATATAAGAACCTAGAGAACATAGATTTTGCAGTCTATATTAAGAACGCGACTTGTATCATTTTACTGGATTGATTAGAGAAGACAGTGGACATTAAAGGATCCTGCAGATCAGCTTCTTGGTATAAATGCTGACTGCTGTAATCGAACACAAGTATGGTTTATCACAAGGATCGGTATTGGGACCACTATTATTTTTGTGGCATATGATAATTTTTATCAATCTTGAAGGCTCTGGACCCTCTATTAGGGTCGCGGGGGGGGGG
>JAFMOD010000119.1:1594310-1607276 GCA_019802435.1 Corydoras maculifer
CGCTGGGCAGATTGACCCAGGACAGGGCGCCAATCCATCGCTGGGCACACACTCACTCACACATACACACTCTAAATTGGGCAATTTTGAGAATTCAATTAACTTGATCCATGTTTTTGGACTGTGGGAGGAAACCGGAGAACCCGGAGGAAACCCACGCAGACACGGGGAGAACATGGAAACTCCACCCAGATGGGGATTCGAACCGGGAATCCCTAGCACTGAGAGGCGAACGTGCTAAACACTAAGCCACCGTGCCGCCCAATTGATAATTAGATAATCTTAATTATTTAAATCCCAAGGAAACAGGCAAGGAGACTGTAAACTGCTTATACAAGACTATATTTGCACCATCCAGGAATCCAGACCATGGCCTGTTGTGAGCGAAACAGTGCTCGGAATAATTGCTGGGACTCAGTGCCACTAGTAATTAATTTTATTTAATCAATCTTAACAGAGCAGGAGGGAGGAACAGGGCTAAATGCATCTATGTGTAAATCAATAACCCACTTTTATGTAAGTTGATTAAATTGTCCCTGTTCTTTGTGAGCGGGGCGGCACGGTGGTTTAGTGTTTGGCATGTTCTCCTCTAAGTGCTGGGGATTCCCAGTTCGAATCCCCATCTGGGGAGAGTTTCCATTTTCTCCCCGTGTCCGCGTGGGTTTTCTCCGGGTTCTCCGGTTTCCTCCCACAGTCCAAAAACATCAAGTGAATTGAGTTCCTCAAATTGCCCCATATAGAGTGTGTCTGTGTGAGTGAGTGTGTGCCCAGCGATGAATTGGCGCCCTGTCCTGGGTGTATCTGCCCAGCGCCCGCAACGTTCTCCCCTGGATGGGCATGGGGAACCCCACCGCGACCCTATTATAGGATAAAGCGGAAGATAATGAATGAATGAATGTTCTTTGTGAGCATAAAGTATGGTGTGTGTGATATCTAACAACTAAATTTGTCAAGAATGACTCTAAACATGTATTTCTATCACTGAGTTTATATGTTTTATACTTTTATTAAAAGTACAGATTAATCAAAGTTGATGCTAAAAAGTAACCAGCAATGGGACGGGAAATAAGGCTTCCCTCCGCTGCACACCGTTCTTTCCCGCTCACTCTGGCAGATCGGCTGTGTATGTAACGGAGTGTGATGCGAGAGTGTGAGTGGAGCATGTCTGAGGCATGACCCTGTTTTAAATAAGAGTGTAGAAAACAGGGGACTTCAGAAAATAAAAGGCAGCTGTTTTTGGGCGTTCTCAGTAGGCTTTAGGTCATGCATTGTAGAAAAGACATTCCTGGAAACACACGTGTGTGTGTGTGTGTGTGTTTGCACAAACAATTACACAACCGCAAGCACACTGCACACCATCTTCTGTTTTCTAGTTTATGTTTACTTGGTGACATGTAAAAGTATTGACATCTGCTCCATGAAGATGTCAATGGAATACATAAAGATACAAATGGAATAACATTTTTTATATATATATATATATATATATATATATCCATCCATCCATTATCTTCTGCTTTATCCTATATAAGGGTTGCGGGGGGGTTCCCCAGTCCCATCCAGAGGAGAACGTTTCGGGCGCTGGGCAGATACATCCAGGACAGGGCGACAATCTATCGCTGGGCACACACTCACTCACACAGACTCATACACACTCTATATGGGGCAATTTGGAGAACTCAATTGACCTCGATCCATGTTTTTGGACTGTGGGAGGAAACCAGAAAACCCGGAGGAAACCCACGCGAACACAGGGAGAACATGGAAAACCCACCCAGATGGGGATTCGAACCGGGAATCCCTAGTGCTGAGAGGAGAATGTATATATATATATATATATATATATATATATATATATATATATATATATATATATACACACACACACATACACAGATATGTATATTTGTTGTCAGTATAAGACAAAATGGACGTTCATATATGTTATAAGGCATGTAAAGAGACCATTGTAGGGACACATCAAATAATATGGATACAGTATTAAGACTAGAGAGCAGAAGTCTAGAAGATTATGAATCAAGCTTCAACATCAACTGGGTCCTTAACCTAAGTCCTTCATCTTTAGGCACTCAGATCGTATCCTTACCAAAAAAATAACAAATGACATTAAATTTGGTATTTTTGTTCCAGTTGTTCTGATAATAAGGTTTGCAGTTAGTCTGACTCCATCTTTCCACTTTTTTTTTTTTTATTGAATTTGATCAGAATGTTTACAAAAATGTTGGGACTTAAAAAAACTAATGACGCTGAAAAAACGAGCACAAATTAGGAATATATCTGGTATTGACACAGTAAACAAAATACTTGCGTTTGAGTTATTACAGTTAATGCATCATAAAACTTTATTCTTGTGATGCGAGTACAAATTAAGCCAAACCATCAACAAACTATAGTTAAAAAAAAAGTATAAATATAAAACACTCATTTATTATGCTCGATACAGAACTGCAAAACGAATATTAATACAACTTTCAGGTAAACACAATAAAAATTCAGCTACAGATAAGAATAATAAGAATCCGGTGTAAGACTGGATCCTGAGCTCATTCTGCAGTGAACCTGCACGGCATGTTCAGAGTATTCCAACACAACTGTGATGCTTTCCATCCGGCCATAGAAATGAGTCAAATAAAGTGAGCGTGTTCGGATGGGTCTGATGTTTGGTGTGGTTCACAAGCAGAGCGTCTATGTGGAGTAACACAAACCCCACGGCTCTGAATAACATAGTCATGCTGTCATGTTGTGTTAGGAACAAGAACAGGCGGCTGATTGAGAACGCATCCAGGTTCTTTCCCAAAGTCTGAACTAAAATGCCACAGTTACATAAACGCACCAGAGGGGAGATAATCAGATCATTACAACATTCAGTTTAATCGAATGTGAATGCACTAGAGTGTGTGTATTCAAATGCTCATATATCGGTCATTTTCCAAAAACCTTTAAAAGACACGTATCCAAGTTTTGACTAAACAATTAAATAAATATAGTTTATTATGGTATAGTGAACTTGACTTGATTCAAAACATCCATCCATTATCTTCCGCTTTATCCTCTATTAGGGTCGCGGTGGGGTTCCTCATGCCCATTCAGGGCAGATACACCCAGGACAGGGCGCCAATCTATCACTGGGCACACACTCACTCACACAGACACACTCTATATGGGGCAATTTGGAGAACTCAATTGACTTGATCCATGTTTTTGGACTGTGGGAGGAAACCAGAGAACCCGGAGGAAACCCACGCGGACACGGGGAGAACATGGAAACTCCACCCAGATGGCGATTAGAACCGAGAATCCCCAGTGCTGAGAGGAGAACGTGCTGACCACTAAGCCACCATGCCGCCCCAATTCAAAACATGATAATTACTAATTCTTACCAATGGAGTTCATTTAAAAACGTCTTCATATAATGCATCTCTGAAACGCTGAACATGAATAAATCATCTGAAAATAATTCATTTTTCAGTGATGGTTTGGGGTAAAAAAATGTTTTTAACTATCTGTTTTAACTATCTGAAAAACTAAAAAAAAAATTTTTTTAAAAACAACAGGGGCTGCACGGGGGCTTAGTGGTTAGCACTTTCGCCTCTCAGCACTAGGGATTGCCGGTTCGAATCCCAATCTGGGTGGAGTTTCCATGTTCTCCCCGTGTCCGTGTGGTTTCCACCCACAGTCCAAAAACATGGACCAAGGTCAAATGAATTCTTCAAATTGCCCCATTCTATATGGTCTGTGTGTCTGTGTGAGTGAGTGTGTGCCCAGTGATAGATTGGTGTCCTGTCCTGGGTGTATCTGCCCAGCGCCCAAAACGTTCCCCCCTGGACCACCCCCCCCCCCCCCGCGACCATAATAGAGGATAAAGCGGAAGATAATGGATGGGTGGAAATAAAACAACGTCCATGTCACCTAAATATATGTTTCCCCAACACACAATAACACTAATCACGCTCTCCACTAATCACTTTTGCCCTTAAACTTTTGCCCTCATTCATAAGAAGTGAATATGTTTGTTCAACCACATGATAGAGGACATGAATAATTTAGCTATTAATAAATAAGACATTCATTTTATTATCAAGTCGACCCGTGTAGAAAAACAGTACCGTGTTTCTTTTATTTTGCAATGTCTATAGCTTTTTGTCTAAGACCAGTTTTATAGCTCACTGGACTGTTTTTGGCTCCCAGATTTGGCAACCCTGATTTTGGAGGGAGACTCAGCGCCTCTGGTTACTCCATTGCAGATTGCTGTCGTTTAATCAACGCTGAACTGTATTCTTTTTTTATGGAATTGTAAATGTAATGTAAATGTAATAGAATTGTCTGTGACTTTGCATTTTTGTCTGAATTCCTGACTTCATGTCTTGTTCTTGTCCCTTCATCTCATCTCTGAAGTTATTTTTACCAAAGGAAGTCCCATTCTTCATAGACTCCAGCATTAATTAAAACCCATAAACGAATGCACTATACACACATGTATAGCATGCGACCAAATGGAAACCTAGACCCCATAAATAAAAATAATTACACTCATGATTCCAGCTTTGAAGGTTCTTGTTGTTAACTCATGTGTTAAAGTGAGAAGGGTCATGACCTTCATATTAAGTGGGCACTTGTTCCAAGCACTAACAAAAACCATGTGTGTGATTAGGGATGACACGCTGATGTAAGAATAAATGTGATAACCTCCACCAAGAGCCAGATGTCGCCTGAACCCCAGCGTCACTTAGCAACCAGATCTGTGTTCACAACAACATTATACTGACAACAGCCTTTGGGACTAGCTGGGTCCCACTGTCGGTGCACAACAAACACATCCAACATCCTTTAAAACAGCACTTCAATTAAAATGGGCCTGCTATGTGGGGGTAATTAACACTGGAGAACTGGATATATGCCCCTGCCTGATCAAAGATCGGGGGAAACCGCACCCCACAAACTTTGTTTTTAAGATTTGGTAGATTCCAGAGGATTTTTAAACTGTGTTTTTTATATCTCTTTATATATAAGAACACATATACATGCTGGGAAATAAGCTGGACACGGTGAGAACATTCCAATCCCAATCTTCCACGTTTTCTCCGTGTCCGCGTGGGTTTCCTCCGGGTTCTCCAGTTTCCTCCCACAGTCCAAAAACATGGATCAAGTCAATTGAGTTCTCCAAATTGCCCCATATAGAGTGTGTCTGTGTGAGTGAGTGTGTGTCCTGTGATAGATTGGCGCCCTGTCCTGGGTCTATCTGCCCAGCGCCCGAAACGTTCTCCCCTGGATGGGCATGAGAACCCCCCCGTGACCCTAATACAGGATAAAGCAGAAGATAATGAATGAATGAATGAATGAATGAGAAAATCATTTCTAATGGAGTCTGCAGTCAGGTAAATAAATAGCAGAGTGTCTGGTTGTACATGCAAATGTTTTAAAGGTGAAATGGAGAAATGTGATTGGTGTTTCAGCATCATGTATGTATTTTTCTCATCATTAACACGTTCATTAACAGTTAATCCTGTGCAGCCTGTTGTGTTGGACACGAGCTGCTCTCTTGTTTAAAAGGGGTTTGTCTCAAACTAATGAAGCTACATCACTCAACCTGGCTTTCTTTCGATCCACCCTCATCCGCGTCCCCAGCACTTTTCAAAACGAGTTACACCCATTGTAAAGAGGATTAAATACAGCTGCTTCGCAGACTTTCTTTCTAGACAAAGGTCCACAGGACAAAGCTGATGTTTTTGATGGTGTTAAACTTGTGTGCAATTCTCAGGCTAAGAAAACCACATACAGGTTTGACCAGATGACACTATATATTTTCTCTCTCGGCATTCAGACACTAAAATATGTGGTTAAGAAGGCCCAACAACGCCTCTACTTTCTCAGACGGCTGAGAAGGTTTGGCCTGAACCCCAGTATTCTTAAGACTTTCTATACCTGCACCATGGAAAGTGTACTGACAGGAAGCATTACCACATGGTATGGGAACTGTACTGCTCTAGAGCGGAGATCCCTGCAGAGGGTAGTGCGAACGGCGCAGTACATCACCAGGGTTCAGCTCCCAAACCTTCAGGACCTATATAACATCCTCTGTCTGAAGAAATCTAGTGGCATCATCTCGGACCCCACTCACCCGAGCCATTGCCTTTTCTCGCAGTTGCCGAGTGGGAAGAGGCTCAGAAGCTTAAAGACCAGAACCAGCCGGTTTAGGAACAGCTTCTTCCCACAGGCAACCAGACTAAGGAACGGCCAATAGAACTGTGAACTGCTCATACTCAGACAATTTCCACCTACATACACATACACATCCACATACACGCGCGCCCTGTCCTGGGTGTATCTGCCCAGTGCCCGAGATGTTCTCCCCTGGATGGGCATGGTGAAGCCCACCGCGACCCTAATAGAGGATAAAATGAATGGAAGATAATGAATGAATGAATTTTCTTTCTTATAATTGTAAATATTGCTTTCTTTGCACAGTTGTGGGCGCTTGCTCATAAGTTTTTTCACTCACCAGTACCCCAGTACTGGTGATGTGACAATAAAAATCCTTGAATCCTTGACATGTCTCTGCTTTTATTCACGTCGCAACAATACATTCAACTCAACTACGCTGAAATATACCATGTGCTTTTGACAGGTCCTCATAGCAACGTGATACACACTCACTGAGGCTGTGAGATTCCCTTACACTTAAGGTCGCCAGCAGAGCCTTAAATACACTGCGATACACACAGATGACAGAATGTGAAAACAGCTGACACCATGCATGACTTATTACAGGCGGATGGAGAGTTTCCACCTTTGACTGACGGGACAGGACGTCTTACCTTTGCACACGAAGCACTTGATGTGAAAGTGTTTGTTCTGGACACGCAGCACCTCACCCTTACAGGCCTTGCCGCAGTTCTGACACAGAACGGGGCCGCTCTGAGTCTGCGCCTTAGACTGTTCCAGTGGACCGGGCACGGCCTTCTGCTGAAATGCTGCAGTAACAGAGAGACGGCACGTGGGTTATACTTTGCATTCATTAAAAAATGGGTGTTGCTCATAAAAAAAAAAATTAATGAAGCTCAAGGATGTAAACAAATGCAAAACTATGAGGTGTGACATGTGGTGGGAGTGCCTTATCAGGTCAATGTGATGCATTTAGATAAGATAAGATAAAATAAGATAAGATAAAACTTTATTGATCCCTTTGGGTAATTCCTTCAGAGAAATTAAGTTTCCAGTAGCATGTATATATATATAGGCGGCACGGTGGCTTAGTGGTTTAGCACGTTCGCCTCTCAGCGCTAGGGATTCCCGGTTCGAATCCCCATCTGGGTGGAGTTTCCATGTTCTCCCCGTGTCTGCGTGGGTTTCCTCCGGGTTCTCCGGTTTCCTCCCTCAGTCCAAAATCATGGATCAAGTCAATTGAATTCTCAAAATTGCCCCATATAGAGTGTGTCTGTGTGAGTGAGTGTGTGCCCAGCGATGGATTGGCGCCCTGTCCTGGGTCTATCTGCCCACGGGGAACCCCACCGCGACCCTAATAGAGGATGAAGCGGGAGATAATGAATGAATGAATGAATATATATACATATATATATATATATATATATATATATATATATATATATATAAGTATTAAGGTCATTGTCCATATTTATATTGCACATCAGTTCCTGCAGTGGCATATTCTTGGTTATTGAACAATGGTTTATGTCATTGTCATGGTATTGATCAATTACATCCCCAAAAAGGGGGATGTAATTCCCAAAAATATTCTTACATCAGTTTTCAAAAGCTGTATAAAAATCAGTATAGGTGTGTTGTGTTGGATTCTCAGGGGGAGGTGCTCCCATGCCCAGTGGGTGGGGTGCTTTGGGCGATGGGCAGACACACCCAAGACAGGGTGCCAGGCTGGGCACACACACACACACACACACACTGACACATATACAATATAGGGGCATTTTAGATAGGGCAATTCAGTGCAGCCAATACACCTTTAATGCTTGAACACCTTGTTTTTGGACTGCGGGAGGAAACCAGAGAACCTGGAGAAAACCCATGCAGACAGGGGAGGACATGACAACCCCACCCTGATCAGGATTCGAACCTGGATTCCCAGCGCTGAGAGGTGGACAGGTCCACATTTTTAATGTGACGACATTTAACAAGTGGAACCGATGACAGACAAAATCCCCCAAATGTGGCTAAAAGAAAAAACAATTGAGAGTTGCCCAGATTTAATTGTAACCTCCTTCATCAAGTCTTAATTAAAGCTTATCTGACAGTTACACACAGACAGGTTCAATGTAACGTTACAAACACACAGAAGACTCAACCACAACACAGTTCCAGACTCTGCGAGGCGTTTCCATGTTCT
The DNA here is from genome assembly GCA_019802435.1 of Corydoras maculifer. NCBI lineage: Eukaryota > Metazoa > Chordata > Actinopteri > Siluriformes > Callichthyidae > Corydoras > Corydoras maculifer. The sequence goes on from JAFMOD010000119.1 coordinate 1,602,691, forward strand.
CTGTAAGTCAGTGAGGTCTTCCTCACGGTTCTCTAACTCCTCAAAAACATAATAATAGACTAATTGAACGTGATAAGTTTTCCCGTAGCATTTCCCAGCCCAGTTTAACAGGCGGGTCGCATTAGGAGGATGTTTATGTCTGTGTTGCTTGGCAACAGTTTAGTCCCTGTCCAGTAAAGGAGCCAAAAAACGACTTAATTGTATTATTAACCAATAAATAATAATTGTAGAAGTCTTGTATGACAACAATATTACCCTAACTTAAACAAACAGCAAAAATGTTATCCTCAGCACTCCATCCCAGCTGTGCTGATATGCTGAATGACATCACTCATGTTACTGTAATATTGCTTTATTATTATCCATTAACAATAAATTAACACCGATTCTTTTTTCGCCTGTGAGATTTTAACACTATTACAGAAATTTGGCTGAAATCTGTTGAAGACATTTACTGAAGTCACAGTGAAGATTCTGCTGACAATTATCTTAAATTATTCATTACTGATTTGTGATTTTGCCCTCAACATATCACAGACGGAGAGGCTTGGATTTAAAAACAAGGATTCAAGGTCAATTATATGCTCTAAATTGCCCCTATATAGTAGGTGTGTCTGTGTGTATGAGCCCAGCACCTGAAATGTTATCCTTTGAATGGGAATGGACCCCCCCCCGTGACCGTAGTATTGGATTAAGAGGAAGTGGTAATGGATGGGCGGCACGGTGTCTTTGTGGTTGGCATGTTCGCCTCTCAGCGCTAGGGATTCCCGGTTTGAATCCCAATCTGGGTGGAGTTTCCATGTTCTCCCAGTGTCTGCATGGGTTTCCACCGGGTTCTCCGGTTTTCTCCCACAGTCTAAAAACATGGATCAAGTCAATTGAGTTCTCCAAATTGCCCCATATAGAGTGTGTTTGGATGAGTGAGTGTGTGCCCAGTGATAGATTGGCGCCCTGTCCTGGGTCTATCTGCCCAGCGCCCGAGACGTTCTCCCCTCGATGGGCATGGGGAACCTCACCGCGACCCTAATATAGGATAAAGCGGAAGATAATGGATGGATGGGTAATGGATGGTTAGATATCACAGATGCCCAATTATTGACAAATGCTACTACATCCATCCATCCATTATCTTCCGCCTTATCCTATATTAGGGTCGCGGGGGGTTTCCCATGCCCATCCAGGAGAGAACATTTCGGGCGCTGGGCAGATACACCCAGGACAGGACGCCAACCTATCACTGGACACACACACACACTCTATATGGGGCAATTTGGAGAGCTCAAATGACTTGATCCATGTTTTTGAACTGTGGGAGAAAACCGGAGAACACGGAGGAAACCCACACAGACACGGGGAGAACATGGAAACTCCGCCCAGATGGGGATTTGAAAAATGCTACTACATGTTTTTTAATTTATACATAGCAAATAACTTCGTCTAATTCAAGAATACTCAAAAAATAGTGACACACACTCACACACGGGTTCTACTGTAGTAATAGGGGATGGACTCTCAACTATAACCACTTGCTATTTGAAGGTGTGGACGACCCAAACCGGTTTGATCTACAACAGGCTTTATGAGTTCTCCTGTGGGGTGAATAATTCTATGAATTGGAGATCATGTTTCTATATAGACATAAAAAACCATTGCCTATAGATTCTGCCTTGATTAGACAATTCTGTAGGATGTTTTTTTATTCATTCATTCATTCATTCATTATCTTCCGCTTTATCCTCTAATAGGGTCGCAAGGGGCTTCCCCATTTTTTCAGCTACAACAGACTGTTGTTTGGAAAAATTTCAAATCATGCTTTTCTTAATAAAAATCTACATATACATATATACATATATATATATATATATATATTCCCGGTTCTGGGTGGAGTTTCCATGTTCTCCCCGTGTCTGCGTGGATTTCCTCCGGGTTTTCCGGTTTCCTCCCACAGTCCAAAAACATGGATCAAGTCAATTGAGTTCTCCAAATTGCCCCATATAGAGTGTGTGTGTGTGTGAGTAAGTGTGTGCCCAGCGATGGATTGGCGCCTTGTCCTGAGTCTATCTGCCCAGCGCCCGAAACCTTCTCCCCTGGATGGACATGGGGAACCCCACCGCGACCCTAATAGAGGATAAAGTGGGAGATAATAAATGAATGAATCTGAAGTAATCTTGATATAAGGCAGTTAATGTCCAGAGATAATTCCAGAAGAATTTCAGATATGGATATGAGTTCTAAGTAGGATTTACCCCAGAAAGCCAGTGTTTGCCTTTTGTTAGTTGAGATTTGCATCAGACAAAACAGCACAGGTTCTTGCATTGTACTACTGTTGACACATGCTGAAGTGTGTCGCTCAGTTGCTCTACAAACGACAGACAGGTTTGTGTACTGTAAGCGCTGGCAGCATGAGGGCAGCCCTCCGAACGCGGGCACAAATCCAAGCATTACATCACTGCTGTTCTCTAATGCAGCAGTCTCGGATGGAGGGGTTTTCAGTGGCAGGAACAATACAATCTCAAACAGAGTGAAAGACGCCACTGCTTTTGAACAACAGTGTTCGTCATTCTATTTGTGTATTTAATGCAGGACAGGACAGCATTAAATACACACCAGCAGGCCTACAGATGGAGCTGCCAGTGAATTTAATGCCAGGCAAGTGCACCTTAGTAAAAGTTACACTTATGTCATTGGACTGTCATTAATTCAAAAACAAAAGCCATGTTTGAAAACTGACGGGAAGAACAAATAAAAAATGATATGTCCTGACCAGGGCGGCACGGTGGCTTAGTGGTTAGCACGTTCTCCTCTCAGCACTAGGGATTCCCGGTTCGAATGCCCATCTGGGTGGAGTTTCCATTTTCTTCCCGTGTCTGCGTGGGTTTCCTCCGGGTTCTCCGGTTTCCTCCCACAGTCCAAAAACATGGATCAAGTTAATTGAATTCTCAAAATTGCCCCGTTTAGAGTGTGTCTGTGCGAGTGTGTGCCCAGCGATGGATTGGCGCCCTGTCCTGGGTGTATCTGCCCAGAGCCCGAGACGTTCTCCCCTGGATGGGCATGGGGAACCCCACCGCGACCCTAATAGAGGATAAGCGGGAGATAATGAATGAATGAATGAATGTCCTGACCAGGGTGGCATGGTGGCTTAGTGGTTTGGCACGTTCTCCTCTTAGCACTAGGGATTCCAGGTTCGAATCCCTATCTGGGTGGAGTTTCCATTTTCTCCCCGTGTCTGCGTGGGTTTCCTCTGGGTTCTCCGGTTTCCTCCCACAGTCCAAAAACATGGATCAAGGTCTATTGAATCCTCCAAATTGCCCCATATAGAGTGTGTCTGTGTGAGGGAGTGTGTGCCCAGCGATGGATTGGCGTCCTGTCCTGGGTGTATCTGCCCAGCGCCCGAGACGTTCTCTCCTGGATGGGCATGGGGAACCCCACCGCGACCCTAATAGAGGATAAAGCGGCAGATAATGACTGAATGAATGAATGATGTCCTGACCAGCATGTCAAAATCCACCAGATTTATAATTTATTTAATCAACATTTTATTATTTAAACATATAGATTAGTCTTAATCCTAAGAGGTCAACCGAGCCTTCCATTCAAAAAGCCCAATTTGCAGATATGTTTCCTGTTTCTGAGTTACATGTAATATTCTCCACACGTCAATTCCTCTTGTTCCGGGTGAGCCACATCAGACGGTACCTTCTGTACTAGATTCATTACAAAGAAGCAATCAGCTTGTAAATTAGTGGGATTGAGCATAAAACCTAAAACCTGTTAACCTGCCATAACAAAGATTTTGGGTGCTTCAATAAACCCTTTCTTAAAAAGTGTCTATAAAACCAAAAAAAAGGCGTCTGATAAAAAAAGTGACATCAGATATTTCCAGGAAATTAGACTTGCATCATGAATTGAACGCATTAACACCAAAGGTGGAGAACCCTGAGTCCTGTCCAAGTTTACTCAGCTCACATGGTGTCAAGCTTTAGTACTTGTCTATCAGTGCAACACACACACACACACACACACACAAACACACACACACACACACACACACACACACACAGCCTTAACCGTTACAGCACTGCAAGCTTTTCAACAGCCCAAGAAGAACCTCCCCTGAGATTAGCTATCATGAAGCTGCTAAATGTCAGACTGCATTCTGAAATTCTCTGCTGATAGACAAAGGGAATTTCAGATCGCTTTATGAAATGACGGCCATGAGGTCATCACCGAGGGAGGGAGGGAGGGAGGGAGGGAGGGAGGTAGGTAGGTAGGTAGATAGATAACAGTAACAGTAGTAACAGTAATAACAGTACAAATAGAAAAAATAGAGGGAAATATATATATATATATATAGCGGCACGGTGGCTTAGTGGTTAGCACGTTCGCCTCTCAGCGCTAGGGATTCCCGGTTCGAATCCCCATCTGGGTGGAGTTTCCATGTTCTCCCCGTGTCTGCGTGGGTTTCCTCCGGGTTCTCCGGTTTCCTCCCACAGTCCAAAAACATGGAACAAGTTAATTGAATTCTCAAAATTGCCCCCTATAGAGTGTGTCTGTGTGAGTGAGTGTGTGCCCAGCGATGGATTGGC
>JAFMOD010000119.1:1607509-1664236 GCA_019802435.1 Corydoras maculifer
TAATTGAATTCTCAAAATTGCCCCCTATAGAGTGTGTCTGTGTGAGTGAGTGTGTGCCCAGCGATGGATTGGCGCCCTGTCCTGGGTCTATCTGCCCAGCGCCCGAGACGTTCTCCCCTGGATGGGCATGGGGAACCCCCCCGCGACCCTAATAGAGGATAAAAGCAGAAGACAATGAATGAGTGAATATATATATATATATTTACAATTTACCGTTTACTATTATAAAGTGTCACGTGTGTGTAGTGGTAGCAAAACTAATAATACAGGTAATACAATTGTGATGTGTTTTTTGAATTAATGACAATACTTTCACTAATAAGCTGTTGCTCTTTAATTTGCTAAAATTAACAAAGATACCATGTACAGCTGGCGCCAAGAGAACTCAGCAAGCACAGAGTGAGAGAGAGAGAGAGAGAGAGAGAGAGCGAGAGAGAGAGAGAGAGAGAGAGAGAGAGAGGGTCCAGGCTCCTACACAGAGGGACCAGATTGCAACAGAGCTCCTGCTGATCTGTAAAAATCACGATGCCTGATGCTCTGAGTGTTTATTCTGTAGCGTAGCGTTTTTCTGTCAACATTTTTAAACTATTTTTGAACCTAATTATTAATTTATGGCTTATGAAATTCAATAAATATTTAACTGTTGTTTGTATCTTTATGTGGATACATCAAAGGTATCAAAGCTAATCAAAAGACAACTTATTCATTATTTATTCATTCATTATCTCCCGCTTTTATCCTCTATTAGGGTCGCGGTGGGGTTTCCCATGCCCATCCAGGGGAGAACATCTCGGGCGCTGGGCAGATAGACCCAGGACAGGACGCCAATCTATCACTGGGCACATACTCACTCATACAGACACACTCTATATGGGGCAATTTTGAGAATTCAATTGACTTGATCCATGTTTTTGGACTGTGGAAGGAAACCGGAGAACCCGGAGGAAACCCACGCGGAGACTGGGAGAACATGGAAACTCCACCCAGATGGGAATTCGAACCGGGAATCCCTAGTGCTGAGAGGCGAACGTGCCAACCACTAAGCCACCTTGCCGCCCCACTCTTAATTATATACTATATAAAATATACCTTCAACTTAATTATAAAATGAGCCCAAAAAGTATATTTTGTACTTAATTCCTGAATTCGATCATCGTGCACACTGCTTATATAAGTAATTCCAGATGGACGCTGTGTAAATCAAAGCTCATATGTAAATCTGATGTGGTCTTTAATCATTTATGGTAATTTTTTCCATCTGGTTTCAGCACCTTGTATTCATGTCCACATGACATGAGAGGTGTGTCAGAGGGTGGTGCAATTCCTCATATACACAACATGATCATACAGTCCATGGGAAAATGTCACACGACTAAATAAGTTAATGTTTCCTACATTTTAATGCACTTTATAATTACTGATTATATTTAATAACTAGCAATAGTAGCACCACAGAGCAGGGATTATTTGGTGGGGGCATTATTCCTATCCCAGCAGTGTGACTGAGGTGTTTAAATGAAACTCCAGCAGCACCGCTGCCCTAAACCCCCCCCACCACCACCACATGAGTGTCACTGCAGAACTGACAATAAACAATCCACCACCCAAATGATACCTGTTCTGTGATGCTCCTGACCAACAGAGAACACAGAACCAACAGGGGACTAACAACAACAAAGAACACAGAAAGAAAAACAGACTACAGTCTGTTATAATCCATATAATTAGACATCTTTCATTCGTGCTTTGACGATTTAAACCCACAACCTCTCCAAAAGACTCAACAGACAGGTGTGACATCACAGACCCAGCCCTCATTAACCTTTATTCAAGGACCATCAGGCCCACAATGCACTCCTCAGTTGCAAAATTCAAACTGGACATGCCCCATTGGCACTGTGAAGTATTCTAAGTGCCTCTAGCTCCATGTTGATTTTACTCACCACATTAGAATAAATGCTTAGTAAATAAATGATTAGTTATTTTACCCAGCATGCTGCACTTGTACTTTCATTCGCCAACTTGTGCTGTTCTCCTCAAACCCTGACCAGCCCTTTCCATTCTGTCTGACAACTCCTTGGACCTTGATGGCTGTCCTTAGGACATGGCCTCTAACTCCAAAATCAACCAGCAACGATATGACTTCTCTATACAGATTTCCATTGGCCGAACATGTGCCTGCCAACCCCGCACTCTCACCTCAGCAACTTAATCAACATACCGTAGATTTTTCCTTCCACAGACTGTTAACCTTATTTTCAAACTGAACTGTTAACTCTATAAAATGAATTTGCTTATTTATTAGTGTACAGAACCATACTGTATATGACCTCAGTGTAGTTAGTGTAATGCACTGTGTGCATGTAATGTAATGTATACTACATGCACTAAAGTATTTTAACACCCGGAATCACTAAGGTCATGGGTTTTATTTAGTATGCATCTAACTTTGTGGGAATAGCCGGTGGAAGGCCCTTTCGATTCCAACATGAATAAATCCCAGTGTGCAAAGCAAAGCAAACTGGCTGCCCATATCTAAATTAAATAGATTGGCGCCCTGTCCTGGGTGTATCTGCCCAACCCTCAAAATGTGCTCCCTTGGATGGACTGTGACCCCCCCCCCCCCAATGTGACCCTAACAAAGCATTGTATTCAACTTTGATTTGACTGTGAATTACTAAATACACATAATACAATTGCCCAGCGATGGATTGGCGCCCTGTCCTGGGTGTATCTGCCCAGCGCCCGAAACGTTCTCCCCTGGATGGGCATGGGGAACCCCACTGCGACCCTAATTGAGGATAAAGCGGAAGATAATGAATGAATATAATACAATAATTATATTAGTACTAAAATATTTAATACTGTACGATCCCAAATCTTAAGTGTCCTAGAAGGTCTTCTGTACCTGTCCTCGGTATTTTTTTAGTTTCTGTAATTGATCCTAATATAAATGAATCTTAATATTTAAATGGCGCTGTGTTAGTTTCTGTAACTGATCCTAATGTAAATTAATCTCAATTAGCAACAATTTAAATGATTTGGATGCTTTGAAGTTTGACAAACACTGAAAACATTAAATCTCGTTTGCAGCACTGATTTATCCAGCACACCCGCATACTCTGTAGGTTCTATGTAGGTTCTATAAGTATCAGTGCGGTGGCTGCAACAGTGCCTCTCCTTCACCTTTCTCCTCCGGCATGTTCCTTTATTTTCACTGTCGCTGTGTTAATAGAACAGATCACAGATCCGAACCCCAATGTGTTCTAGTATCCGTTTGAACGTTAGAATGTTAGAACCCAAGTTGGTAAATCATCCCCAGTCTGTGATTTGACTTTTCTGATATGAATTAATAAATGCACATTATACAACATATTTAATACTGTAAGGTCCCAAATCTTAAGTGTCCTAGAAGGTCTTTTGTACCTGTCCTCGTTATTTTTTTAGTTTTTGTAACTGATCCTAATATAAATTAATCTTAATATTTAAATGGCGCTGTGATTTGGATGCTTTGAAGTTTGAAAAACACTGAAAACATTAAATCTCGTTTGCAGCACTGATTTATCCAGCACACCTGCACACTCTGTAGGTTCTATAAGTATCAGTACGGTCGCTGCAACAGTGCCTCTCCCTCACCTTTCTCCTCCGGCATGTTCCTTTATTCTCACTGTCGCTGTGTTAATAGAACAGTTCACAGATCCGAACCCGAATGTGTTGCAGTTGTCGTTAAATCCTCTCGAACGTTAGAATGTTAGAATCCAAGTTGGTAAATCATCCTCTGTGTGCAGCTGCGTCTGCACGAGCGCTCTGAGGTGACTGCGTCCTAAACGCGCTGCGCGCACCCGCAAAAGCCGCTCACGTCTGGAGCGCGCCTGCCGGGTTGCCAGATTTCACCGCATCCCGTTTCTACAGAGCGACGCGCTTTCGTGACCCTGTAATTAGAGTGTGGTGCATCATGGCCAGGGCGGCACAGTGGCTTAGTGGTTAGCATGTTCTCCTCTCAGTGCTGGGGATTCCCGGTTCGAATCCCAATCTGGGTGGAGTTTCCATGTTCTCCCCGTGTCCGCATGGGTTTCCTCTGGGTTTTCTTGTTTCCTCCCACAGTCCAAAATATGGATCAAGGCAATTGAGTTCTCCATATTGCCCCATATAGTGTGTATGTGTGAGAGAGTGGGTGCCCAGCGATAGATTGGCGCCCTGTCCTGGGTGTATCTGCCCAGCGCCCCAAACCTTCTCCCCTGTATGGGCTTGGGGAACTCCCCCCCCCCCGCGCGACCCTAATATAGAATACAACAGAAGAAAGTGAATGAATAAATGCTTGTAATTAAAGGTGTTGTTCTTTGGTGTAGGTTTAACGTGCTGGGTTGGTGATCTGAGATCAGTCTGTGATGGCATTGCACCTCGTCATCCAGCTCACCGTGGCTATGAAATAATGCTATTCCACGGAGCCCTCTTGACTAAGTATCCTGCAGTTCTGCTGCATCAGTCAGTTATGGCAGAGTCACATGGATGGTTTCAGATTAAATTAACATCTTTTCACCCGCATTAGGATTAAAATGGAATCTGGCAACCCTCATATCTGCGCCGTACTGTGTGTCTGTTACGCAAAGGCTTATGGCAGCAATGTATTATAAATAGAATAAGGGCGTAAATGACATGCCATCCTCTTACGGCAGTAAGAGGTGCCCATTCGACAGCTCATGATGACATAATATGCAGTTAATGTATTTTTCACACTTGATAAAGCACTTGACATTTGTTGCCAGTGACAACCTGAATAATTGATGTGCCTGCTGATGTGTCTACCCTCTCACCTTACAGCTAATTATATGAACATGTTGCTTATTGGGCGGCATGGTGGCTTAGTGGTTAGCACATTCGCCTCTCAGCACGAGGGATTCCCGGTTCAAATCCCAATCTGGGTGGAGTTTCCATGTTCTCCCCGTGTCCGTGTGGGTTTCTTCCGGGTTCTCTAGTTTCCTCCCACAGTCCAAAAACATGGATCAAGGTCAATTGAGTTCTCCAAATTGCCTCATATAGAGTGTGTCTGGGTGAGTGAGTGTGTGCCCAGCGATGGATTGGTGCCCTGTCCTGGGTGTATCTGCCCAGCGCCTGGGTGTAACCACCCACCCACCCACCTACCTACCAACCAACCAATCAACCAATCACCATTTGCTCTGGTTGTGGGGACATGCCAAATTCAAACTTTTCCGAGTAGTGAATTTTATGTCTAGTCCTAATGGATAGATGGTATCCATTAATATACGTGCAACTTGAATAAAACAGACATTTTGTGACTTGTTGCTTGTGTACAAACATATTTAACGTTATCAGAATTTGAAACCAGTGCTTTTTGAATGACCTCTCAAAGAACGTGGGCCAAAGTACACTTCAAAATATTTTAGTCAGCTTTAACCTGAGCATTCAGGCAACCGTTGTCAATGTTATCCAGTGGCATGGTCACCATCTGCAGTCAGGTGGTTTGCAAGGAAGCCCAGTTAAGTTTAGACTGTTAGTCAAGTTGACAGGAGAATCAATACGGCCAGCTGAAGAATGTGCAGCACACTCAAAGCAATTGTACACACCTCTCTGACTTCACAAGAACTGCAGCACACAGAAAAAGCAAAGATAAAGAGCAACACACTATTAAATCACTGACCAGACACTCAACAGCAGACTCACTTCCCCACCTAACCCAGATCACGGTCACTCATGGGAATGGATAACTAGAAGTGGACTGCTAACCAGCTGGGTGGTGATAACAAGCAACTAATCTTGAATTTTTCCTAATGGTGTAATATGTTAATTTGCCAAAAAAAGACTGTGTAATCTAAAACTATGATGTTTGCAATGTATGGAGAATTTTCAGTTTAAAGTTGGACATGCTGTAAAAATAAGTATAAATATGTATAAGTTTTACATATTATTGGCTGAGGGCGGCCCGGTGTCTTAGTGTTTAACATGTTCTCCTCTTAGCACTAGGGTTTCCCGGTTCGAATGTCAATCTGGGTGGAGTTTCCATGTTCTCCCCGTGTCCTCGTGGGTTTCCTCCGGGTTCTCTGGTTTCCTCCCACAGACCAAAAACATGGATCAAGTTAATTGAATTCTCATAATTGCCCCATATAGAGTGTGTCTGTGTGAGTGAGTGTGTGCCCAGCAATGGATTGGCGCCCTGTCCTGGGTGTATCTGCCCAGCGCCCAAAACGTTCACCCCTGAATGGGCATGGGGAACCCCCCCGCGACCCTAATAGAGGATAAAGCGGAAGATAATAAATGAATATTATTGGCTGTTAGTGATGTCTATAGGAACCTGTTCTATTTTTAAAAGATACTTCTGTTCTCTTTGTATCCAAGTAGATTTAGCACGTGGGCGGCACGGTGTCTTAGTGGTTGGCATGTTCTCCTCTCAGGCCTATGGATTCCCAGTTCGAATCCCTATCTGGGTGGAGTTTTCATGTTCTCCCCGTGTTCACGTGGGTTTCCTCCGGGTTCTCCGGTTTCCTCCCACAGACTAAAAACATGGATCAAGGTCAACAGAATTCTCCAAATTGCCCCATATAGAGTGTGTCTGTGTGAGTGAGTGTGTGTCCAGTGATAGATTGGCGTCCTGTTCTGGGTGTATCTGCCCAGCGACCAAAACGTTCACCCCTGGATGGGCTTGGGGAACCCCCCCGCAACCCTAATAGAGGATAAGGTGGAAGATGGATGGATTTAGTACACGAGTGGAACCTGTTTCCATGCATGTTACAGGTGGATAAAAGTTTATCTTATAAAATTAATAAAAACTGAATCTTTAGCGTACACCGCAGCTCAGCAGATTCAACAATAGACAGAAAGTACAAAACTCACCCTCTAAATTCTCTTTGGAATGAGACTGTGGTTGCCATGATAAGGCAAAGTTAATCCTTTTAGCTTGTTCTTTTGAAGTGAATTTGCATAGCTACACTCCCTACGGACCTGTCACACATACACTCCCACACACTTCCACATTTGCACTTGCTTCTTTGAATATGCACCAGCTTACTTTATTAATGAAAAGCTTTTTAAGATAAATCCAACCCAAATACAGCTTTTTTTTTCTTTGCATTAAATTATTAATGGACTACAGTCTATAATTATAAAACTACACAATATATGGTATTTCCTCTATTTATATTGTAAGTGGAGGAAATGGACAATGGGAGTATGTCCAAACTTTTGATTGGTACTGTAAGTGACATACATGTCATAACCCGTCCTCTGGAAGGAAGTCCAAGCTAAAAAATTTTTTCATAGTTATTGACATTATTAGTGTTGAAAATATCTTTAGACGGGCGGCACGGTGGCTTAGTGGTTAGCACGTTCGCCTCTCCGTGTTCTCCCCGTGTCCGCGTGGGTTTACTCCGGGTTCTCCGGTTTCCTCCCACAGTCCAAAAACATGGATCAAGTCAATCGAATTATCCAAATTGCCCCATATACAGTGTGTTTGTGTGAGTGAGTGTGTGCACAGCGATGGATTAGCGCCCTGTCCTGGGTCTATCTGCCCAGCGCCCGAAAAGTTCTCCCCTGGATGGGCATGGGGAACCCCCCCGCCACCCTAATAGAGGACAAAGCGGGAGATAATGAATGAATAAGTATCTTTAGATGGGCAGCACGATGGCTTAGTGGTTTGCATGTTCTCCTCTCAGCACTAGGCATTCCTTGTTCGAATCCCAATCAATGATCTCCCCATGTCTGCGTGGGTTTCCTCCGGGTTTTCCGGTTTCCTTCCACAGTCCAAAAACATGGATCAAGTCAATTAAATTGCCCCATATAGAGTGTGTTTGTGTGTGTGAGTGAGTGTGTGCCCAGCGATAGATTGGCACCCTGTCCTGGGTGTGTCTGTGCAGCGCCTGAGATGTTCTCCCCTGGACGGGCATGGGGAACCCCCCTGCAACCCTAATAGAGGATAAAGTAGAAGATAATGGATGGATGGATGTATATATCTGTAGACGAACTGCACGTTGTTAAACAACAAAAAACTAGTACATTTGTGAAATAGCCTATGTGATAAATATTAACTCGGTAAAAATTATACCTGCCCTTTTGATGTTAAGATGTTATGTTTTGTGAAAAAAAAAGGATCATCCAAAAGCCTGTAACTCTGCCCTGAACTCAAATTCAAGGTGTTATCAGTTAAAGATTCAGTAGTTTGCTTTAATGTGAAAACCACAGAGGATTACTGTCAATACAGATTTTGGTCCCTAAAACATGATCTGGACACACACACACACACACACACACACACACACACACAGTTATGTGCAGTCTAACACAATATTCAATTAAGTGTGGCAACCATATCACTAACCAACCAACAAACTAATGGCTACATTGTTACATACACATGAGATGTGTTTTGCATTGGAAATGAAAACAGATATATTACATCCTCTTTTTCTCTAAAGCATTCACACTGAGCCTCCTGTTGTTTGTTGGATAAAAGAAGAGGTAGAGCAGGGTGTGATAAATTTAGTCAGAGAAAGGCACAGGCAGATATTTATAGTTTTTTAAGGAGACCTACATAACATCCCTCAAAGGAAACAATTCAAGCAATTCAATCTCAGGGAACATACTGCATGAGAGAAGTAACATAATAACTATATTACTAATGCTCCTTTATACACAAAGCTGAGGACAACAAACATTTTAGGGAGTGGGGTTGGTTGCCATCATCACGAGCTCATATCTTTATGTACAGGAGGTTATTTTACATTCCACTAATGATACACATAATGATGGTGCAGTAGTTAAAGTTCCTGCCTCACAGCAGAATAGTTCTGGGTTCGCTGGATGGACAATGATTTGAGGTGTGACCGGCTTCCTGGAGGTGTGGTCAGACCTTCATCAATGGCTCTGCCGACGAATACTGGATGGAACCTGAATGTTAGTTGGACTGCCGGTCCTGCAGGACACCTTTAATGGACTCACATACAGTTCTCCAGTTGTTAGAGTTTATCTCCAGTTGTTTATCTCTACATAGCTGTCCTACACTGTTGTTGCTGCCTGGCCGCTCAAGGAGGACGAGTCCCCCACTGAGTCTTGGTCCTCCCAAGGTTTCTTCCTTAAAATAACAACATAACAGGGAGTTTTTTCTTGCCACTGTCGCTTCGGCTTGCTCTTTGGGGGTTTAAAGGCTTTTCATTCTGTAAAGCTGCTTTGTGACAATGTACTGCTGTAAAAAGCGCTATAGAAATAAATTACTTGAACCTGAACTTGATTATATTGTGTGATGTTTGCATGTTCTCTCTGTATCAGTGTCGTTTTCTTCAAAACATGCTTGTAGGTTTATTTGAAAAATGGTGTATATAAATAGGTTTGTGTGTCAACCCTGTAAGATGCTGATGAGTTAAATAAAATATTTCCCTATATTTTGTCCTGTGAGCACTGGGATTGGCTTTAGTACCAACAGTGAACAAGCTGAGGTCAATACAGACTCGATTAAATGTTATTCAGAGAGACGATCCAGAGGAGTGAAAGCTATTTTGGCTGTAATTTATGTTTGGCCATGTGATAGGAAAATTTTTTCTTGTCTTGTTATAGATCTTCCAATTGTGTTTGAATACTGCAGCTAAAATTCAACTAAAGAAAATAAATACAGAAAAATTACCAAATCACGAAGATAGTATGACTGATTACATCTGCAGTAAAACTTAAGTTCTGTGTGATTTTTTTGATTAATTTTATTAATTCATTCATTCATCCATAATCTTCCGCATTATCCTATATTAGGGTCGTGGGGGGGGGTTCCCATGCCCATCCAGGGGAGAATGTCTCAGGCGCTGGGCAGATAGACCCAGGACAGGACGCCAATCCATCGCTGGGCACACACTCACTCACACAGACACACTCTATATGGGGCAATTTGGAGAACTCAATTCACTTGATCCATATTTTTGGACTGTGGGAGGAAATCCACACGGACATGGGGAGAACATGGCAAACTCCACCCAGATGGGGATTCGAACCAGGAATCCCTAACGCTGAGAGGAAAACATGCTAAACCACTAAGCCACCGTGCCGCTGTTTAATTTTAACTCAATTCAAAACTTGATTTACTTTACTTTCCTGGAGCGAGGGAGGTCTGGGACTCTCTACTTGAGTTGCTGCCCCCGCGACCCGAAACCCGGACAACCGGAAGATAATGGATGGATGGATGGAAATTTCACTTTAAAATTGCATATCTTGAATTGAAAAAGTATGAAATATATTTTTTAACTCTTAATACGTTAATATGGTGTGAACCAGTCATCAAGAGTAAACCCTGAACCCTGAAGTAAAACTGTTGATTCACATGTTTTACGAGTATTGTAAGTGTGGTAACAACAATAAAAAAAAGTCTATACGGTATATTAAAACAACCAAGACGATGAGAAGTCACTAAAATCAGCCAAGAAGACCCAAGACCCATCAGCAAACAGCAAAACATGTGATCACAGCACAACAGAAGCAAGTACATTCGTGACTTATGTTTACATTATTAAGCAGACCTTTATTTTTACACACACACAAACACACACACACACACACACACAGTCACGTGAAGGCTCAGGCTGATCAGATAGGGGGCGGCAGTGTAAACAGAGCTCTGTTCAATCATGACCTGAATATAACCTTTGTAGTTCTAAATTTCTAAAGGCAGTGTTGACTTCTTATCTATATTATTTATTTTCTTTCTTTTATTTTAGTAAGAGTCTAATATTTTTTTTTAACGCAGCATCAAACAAACATTAATTGATTTAATGTCAATGATATCTTTGAAGTTGACTATCACACATTTTTAACCCTTCTTCTTCAGTCGGTTTGATTGGGGGGGTTATCACAGTAAGAAAATGAGCCATTTACATTTAGTATATAACTGGTTGGCGGCACGGTGGCTCAGTGCTTGGCATGTTCTCCTCTCAGCACTAGGGATTCCCGGTTCGAATCCCCATCTGGGTGGAGTTCCCATGTTCTCCCCGTGTCCGCGTGGGTTTCCTCCGGAGTTCTTCATTTTCCTCCCACAGTCCAAAAACATGGATCACCCATATAGAGTGTGTGTGTGTGTGAGTGAGTGTGTGTGTGTCCAGCGATGGATTGGCGCCCTGTCCTGGGTCTATCTGCTCAGCGCCCGAAACGTTCTCCCCTGGATGGGCATGGGGAACCCCCCCCCGCGACCCTACTAGAGGATCAAGCAGGAGATAATGAATGAATATAACTGGTTTCAAACTGAATGCAGACTTGGGAGCCTAAAACCAGGGACGCCTGAGCAAACACAGGGAGGACATACATACTGACTTCACAGAGAAAGGGCCAGTGCTCATCATCACAACAATCAGCCTAAGGTTGTAAGTCACATGTGTTAACCACTTCGCCACCTGACGCAGCAAGATTCAAATAATTTTGCATCACTGTACAAGAATAAATGATGAGCTATCTAAAGTTTGTAAATAATTATGGAAATCTGTTGTCTAGATAGTCGTTACTGTTACATCAATCACAAAAACCTAATTAATGCGTCAAAAACAACTTTTTTTATGATGTAAACTACTGAATTTCTGTTAAATAAGGCAGATAAACAAGTTAATAACTGTGTAACATTATTTGTGGTCCAGTGCGGCTCCTGTTATTGTTGGACCTCTGTGGTTGTTTGAATGACAGTGTCAACTGTTCATTCATCCATTATCTCCCGCTTTATCCTCTATTAGGGTCGTGGTGGGGTTCCCCATGCCCATCCAGGGGAGAACGTTTCGGGCGCTGGGCAGATACACCCAGGACAGGACGCCAATCTATCACTGGACACACACTCACTCACACAAACACACTCTGTATTGGGCAATTTGGAGAACTCAATTGACTTGATCCATGTTTTTGGACTGTGGGAGGAAACCGGAGAACACGGAGGAAACCCACACGGACACGGGGAGAACATGGAAACTCCACCCAGATGGGGATTCAAACCGGGAATCCTTAGTGCTGAGAACATGCTAAACACTAAGCCACCGTGCCGCCAGTTTGTAAATAATTATGGAAATTTGTTCAATTTGCATCTGTTGTCTAGATAGACTTTACTGTTACATCAATTACAAAAACTTAATCATTTCTTTATGACGTAAACTACTGAATTTCTGTTAAGTAAAGCAGATAAACGAGTTAACAACGGTTGTTTAAAGGTGAAACATTATTCGTGTTCCAGTGCGGCTCCTGTTATGGTTGGAGCTCTGGGGTTGTTTGAATGACAGTGTCAACTGGAACCCTAAATTACAATTCCAAATAAAAGCTAAGACCATCGACATGCAACATGCCAACGCTACATTTCGACACTAATTAAAAGGTTATTCTTCCCTCTTTGCCTCTGTTTGACCTTTGCCCGTTTGTCCAGTGCTGGCATCTCGCAAATGACAAAAGGTTTTTATAATATTTGTACACAGATTTGTATAAACACAGTGTCAACTCAACAATAACATGTGCATGATTTGTTTCACTCGGCATGTTATATATTCATAAAAAAATAAATAATATCCAAACTATATATTGTAGTATATGTGTATTCGTAGACACGCCTTAAGTCAAGCTGCAAAATAAAGCGTTGAGCCACACCTTGATGAGTGTAAAAGTATATCAACCTCCACAGGGTCACAAATTATGAGTATGTCAAATGTCTTGGTAATCAATAGACACACAGACACACATACAGTAAACACACACACACACATTGTGAAAATGTATATATACACATTACAGTGGTCATGTGACTGATGGAGTAAGTAAAAAAAAACTGCAAATTTTATACTATCAAGTCAAAATTGTATTTTTATCTATTGTTTTAGTTGTTTAATAGTTTTATTAATAATGTCATAGTAAAATTTACTATCTATCTATCTATCTATCTATATCTATATCTATATATATATATATATATAGAGAGAGAGAGAGAGAGAGAGAGATGTATAGACAGAAAGAAACTTTAAGCAATGTTAAACAATAAGTACAAATGAAGGGCGGCACAGTGGCTTAGTGGTTAGCATGTTCTCCTCTCATCACTAGGGATTCCCGATTCAAATCCCAATCAAGGTCAAGTGAGTTCTCCAAATTGCCCCATACTGAGTGTGTGTGTCTGTGTAAGTGAGTGAGTTTGTGCCCAGCGATGGATTGGCGCTCTGTCCTGTGTCTATCTGCCCAGCGCCCGAAACATTCTCCCCTGGATGGGCATGGGGAACCCCCCGCGACCCTAATAGAGTATAAGGCAGAAGATAATGGATGGAAGTACAAATGATGAATTAACCACATTTCTTTGTTTATGGACGGTAAATATAAACTGGAGTGAAAGTTAAAGGTTGACCTCTCCCAGACTATGACTTCAGCTGCCAAAACATAATCTCAGTTTTGTACATCACTCCAAGTAAGGGCAGCTAAATTATGTAAATGTACAATAAATAAAGAAAGCAATTTCATTAATTGAAATGTAAAAAAATGTACTGTTTTTGTATTACTGCTATAGACACATGATCACTGTGATGAGTGTGTGTGTGTGTGTGTGTGTGTGTGTGTGTGTGTGTGTGTGTGTGTGTGTTTTCACTGTCAGCAATGAGCCGCTGTAGCATGTAAAGACCATCAGATCACAGACTGGTCTTACATCTTCAGATAGCTGGCTAGTGAATTACCAGCAACTCAGCGTTCCAAAACATAATCCCTAATCAATAGACCTGATCTTAAGCCTATGCTTGATGAGTGTCTTTTACACAGAATTGTGACTAGACACAGCTACATCTCTTCTAACAGAGGTAAATATGTTAACAGGAAAACTGAGATCTTATTGGGATGGAATCTTGTACTATGACATTTACACCACAGACTCATAAGATTGTTTCCTATTCAGCAATGACTTGGTCTGGTTTAGTATTAAAAATAAAAATATATTATTTAAAAAATGATTTAACACATTAGGGGGCATGTTCACCTCTCAGCACTAGGGATTCCCGGTTCGAATCCCCATCTGGGTGGAGTTTCGATGTTTTCCCAGTATCCCCGTGGGTTTCCTCCGGGATCTCTGGTTTCCTTCCACAGTCCAAAAACATGGATCATGTCAATTGATTTCTGAAAATTGCCCCATATAGAGTGTGTATGTGTGAGTGAGTGTGTGCCCAGTGATAGATTGGCGCCCTGTCCTGGGTGTATCTGCCCAGCGCCCGAATTGTTCTCCCCTGGATGGGCATGGGGAACCCCCCCACGACCCTAAAAAGCAGAAGATAATGGGTGGATGAATATATATATATATATATATATATATATATATATATATATATATATATATATACACACTTCAGCATGGGCGGCACAGTGGCCTAGTGGTTGGCATGTTCTCCTCTCAGCACTAGGGATTCCCGGTTCAAATCCCCATCTGGGTGGAGTTTGCATGTCCTCCCCGTGTCTGTGTGGGTTTCCTCCGGTTCTCTGGTTTCCTCCCACAGTCCAAAAACATGGATCAAGTCAATTGAATTCTCAAAATTGCCCCATATAGAGTGTGTTTGTGTGAGTGAGTGTGTGCCCAGCAATGGATTGGCACCCGGTCCTGGGTGCATCAGCAGAGGGCCAGAGACGCTCTCCCCTGGATGGGCATGGGGAACCCCACCGCGACCCTAATAGAGGATAAAGCGGAAGATAATGGATGAATGAATGAACTTCAGCATGTTGGATATAGGAAGGCCCACTTGGCCCTGACAAGCAAAGTTAGTTTCTTGCTGGTGTTTGCCTGCAAAAGGTTTACTAGAAGAAATATGCAAATACGATGAAATGTTTTGAGGTCTTTAGAGAAGCAGTTTAGGAAGCTCCACCTGCTTGCTGGCCTACTGCAACCCAGACTACATATCCACCTTAATCAACATCATAGAGGGCATCAACCACCTAACTGCCACTGCCACTGCCACTGCCTCTCTCAGGTGTAATACGGTTGTAAACAGCAGGTATAAGCATCAGCAGGATGGATGGGATGGAGGCTCTCACCGGTGCTCATGATGGTGTCTGCAGCTCCTCCTGCACTGCTGAACCAGCATCACACAGATGATCAGAACGCGGGGATGGAGGAGCAGGCGGTCGATCAAACAATCCCGAAAGCACCGCGTTTCAGATCCGACACCGAGCAGAAGATCACATCAGATCACATCAGATCACATCAGATCAGAGCAGATCAGAGCAGATCAGAGCAGAGCAGTGTCGGTGCGCTCCGCTCCGCATGGGCGTAAAGACCCGACTCACTGCGCCTCTGCATCAGCAGCACGCCACCCCCACCCCTCCCCACCCCCACGAGCGGCGACAGCCCCGAGGTGCGCAAAGCACCCTGGGAAAGCGAGTTCTCCAGCGCAAAAGGGTAAAACACTTACGACAGGTTTAAAATGCTAGAAACAAAAAATATTTTTAACTCTTAATACGTAAATATAGTGTGAACCTGTCGTCAACAATAAACCCTGAACTCTCTGTCTTGTAACAAAGAAAAACTTTTAAAACTATTTATATATTTAAGGGGGAGGCGGCACGGTGGCTTAGTGGTTAGCACATTCGCCTCTCAGCACTAGGGATTCCCGGTTCGAATCCCCATCTGGGTGGAGTTTCCATGTTCTTCCCGTGTCCACGTGAGTTTCCTCCGGGTTCTCCGGTTTCCTCCCACATTCCAAAAACATGGATCAAGTCAATTGTGTTCTCCAAATTGCCCCATATAGAGTGTGTCTGTGTGAGTGAGTGTGTGCCCAGTGATGGATTGGCGCCCTGTCCTGGGTCTATCTGCCCAGCGCCCGAGACGTTCTCCCCTGGATGGGCATGGGGAACCCCACCGCGACCCTAATAGAGGATAAGCGGAAGATAATGAATGAATGAATGAATGAATATATATATATATATATATATGCTTTCTTTTTAACATTGATCATGTTCTCAGTTCCACTTTCTGTATTGATGGACTTTGTAGTTATACAATTCCATTCTGTAGTCCATCTGTTTGTTCTACAGTACATACTGTGTACTCTGTTCTAATGGTCAGAACCCCAATAGTACCACCACAAAGCAGATGTTATTGGGTGGGGGCATTATTCCTATCCCAGCAGTGTCACTGAGGTGTTTAAATGAAACTCCAGCAGCACTGCTGCACTAAAAACCCCCTCACCACATCGGTGTCACTGCAGAACAGACAATAAACAATCCACCACCCAAATGATACCTGTTCTGTGATGCTCCTGACCAACAGAGAACAGAGAACCAACAGGGGACTGATAACAACACAGAACACAGATGGACTACAGTCTGGAATTATAAAACTACAAAGTCCATCTATATGATAGTGGAGGAAATAGAGAATGGAGCAATATGAATATTTATGTATAATAAAATTCATATAAGATATTTAAACAAGTGTTTATTATTATTTTTTTATATAAATGTAAGTGTGGCGTCACGGTGGCTTAGTGGTTATACGAAATAAAAACATTATAACGTTGACTAATATAACATAACAATTTTTTTGTTATTTGTCTCCACCTTGTGGTAAAGTCTCAGTATTACACGCAATGCATTGGTTAACAATAACGTATAGAATTTAAAAAAAAAATTATATATTGCGCTTGTGGTGTTATTATTGTTATTGTTGTTATTGTTATTTTTTAGATTGTATTGATTTATATGTAAAGTAAAATTCTTGCATTTATGTGTTTCGTTTTTGTCGACATGTTATGGGCGGGCCGGAGGAGCGCGTGGATTAAACGTCACATTGTGGCGCCCGGTGTTCGGGACGCGTGTTGAATGTAAACATTCAGTTGGGACTTCAGAGCAGAATATAAAGTCAGAAATGTCCGACAGAGACGATGGACAGGTGGAGGTCATCATCCGAGCCGGGGACGAGCGAGCAGCCCCGCGGTGTCCTCACGGTGAGCGTTTAATAAACGATGCTTTAGATCTGCGTTACAGCAGATACATCAAAAGCAAACTGCTGAGTCATCAACACGTGATATACACAAATATATACATTAAATATATACATCAAATATATACATCAAACCCGTGTGTTTAATCCCACTGTCATCATTTATTTTATTACATTGGTAGATCTTGAGCGGCACGGTGGCTTAGTGGTTTAGCATGTTCTCCTCTCAGCACTAGGGATTCCCTGCTCGAATCCTAATCTGGGTGGAGTTTCCATGTTCTCCCAGTGTCCGCGTGGGTTTCCTCCGGGTTCTCCGCTTTTCTCCCACAGTCCAAAAACATGGATCAACGTTAATCGAGTTCTGGGGCGGCACGGTGGCTTAGTGGTTTAGCACGTTCTCCTCCCAGGACTAGGGATTCCCAGTTTGAATCCCAATCTGGGTGAAGTTTCCATGTTCTCCCTGTGTCCGCGTGGGTTTCCTCCCACAGTCCAAAAACATGGATCAAGGTCAATTGAGTTCTCCAAATTGCCCCATATAGAGTGTCTGTGTGAGTGAGTGTGTGCCCAGTGATGGATTGGCATTCTGTCCTGGGTGTATCTGCCCAGCGCCCAAAATGTTGCCCCCTGAATGGGCATGGGGAACCCCCCCCCCGACCCTAATATAGGATGAAGCGGAAGATGATGGATGGTAGATCATGTTGTAGTTGTTGTTTAATTTGTGCAATATCTTACAGCTGCTGGTTGCCCTAAATTTCCTTATGGGATTATTAAGGTATTTATCTACCTATAAAATAAGACTTTATTGATTTTCTTGGGGAAATTCAGGAATCAGTAACAAAAGAAATAGAAATAGAGATGAAGGATACACCAAAAAGTATGTACAGTATATCCATCCATCCATCCACTTTATCCTCTACTAGGGTCGCGTGGGGGGGGGGGGTGCATCCAGGGGAGAACATTTCGAGCACTGGACAGATACACCCAGGACAGGGCGCCAATCTATCACTGAACACACACTTACACAGACACACTCTATATGGGGCAATTTGGAGAACTCAGTTTACCTTGATCCATGTTTTTGGACTGTGGGAGGAAACCGGAGAACTCGGAGGAAACCCACGCGGACACGGGGAGAACATGGAAACTCCACCCACATGGGGACTCGAACCGGGAATCCCGAGCACTGAGAGGAGAACATGCCAAACCAGTAAGCCCATGTATTATAAAATATATAAAATGATTTTTTTAAAATCTGCAGATAATTGTCATTGCTCGTTGTCCAGTGTATGTGATTATGTCTGTGATATGAAACCCATGTTCGCAGGACCCACAGTCTTATTTCAGATCATGTGCAGAGGCGAGAAAAGTGGGAAGAGATTTTATGCTTGTTCAGCCTGTAGAGACAGAAAGGACTGCAAATTCTTCCAGTGGGAAAATGAAAAGGTGAGAAAAGCAAACCAATAACTAAACAAACTATTCAGATTATCTGTAAAATGTATTATATATATATATATATATATATGTGGGCGGCACATTGGTGGTTAGCATGTTCTCCTCTCAGCACTAGAGATTCCCGGTTCGAATCCCCATCTGGGTGGAGTTTCCATGTTCTCCCCGTGTCTGCGTGGGTTTCCTCCGGGTTCTCCGGTTTTCTTCCACAGTCCAAAAACATGGATCAAGTCAATTGAATTCTCAAAATTGCCCCATATAGAGTGTGTGTGTGTGAGTGAGTGTGTGCCCAGCGATAGATTGGCGTCCTGTCCTGGGTGTATCTGCCCAGAACCCGAGACGTTCTCCCCTGGATGGGCATGAAGAACTCCACCGCGACCCTAATTGAGGATAAAGCAGGAGATAATGGATGGATTGAATAATGAATATATATAGAACTGGAAATCTGTCAATCAGCATCTGAATCCTGTTGTTTTTGTTTTAAGGTATCATCGGAGAGACTGCAGGCGAGAGAAGAGCTGAACCGATCAAAGAGACCGCAGTTCACTCATGCACAATACTGTTTGAGGTCAGAGTGAAAGCAGTACACTGTAGACTCTCACCTTAAACTCTCTGATCACGTGATCAAAACCGCCCGTTCCTGCAGTTTCCTTCTTTACAGGAAGATCAGACCCTTCTTGACTGCACAACTGCTAGTTCAAGCCCTCATTCTATCCCGGCTGATTATTGTAATGCGTTACTTGCCGGTATCTCAGCTTCCACAATCAGACCTCTACAAACTAATTCAGAACTCTGCAGCCCGACTCGTATTCAACCACCCAAGAACTCAGGTCACTCCATTGGCTCCCTGTAGCTGCTGCATTCAGTACAAGTCACTGACTCTGGCTTACAGAACCATTTCTGGATCTTCCCCCTCTTTACCTTCACTCTATCTTTTCAAAATCCACTCCGTCTCGTTCACTTCGCCCCAGTGATGATCGCCGCCTGGTGGTTCCACCTCACCGAGGAGCTGATTCTCACTCCGTGGCGTTCACCACTGCAACATGGTGGAACCATCTTGCCAACTCTGTCCATAAGGCAGAATCACTGAGCGGTTTTAAGAAACTACTGAAGACGCATCTCTTTAACAAATACCTGTTGTAAAAAAAATTTTAAAAAAGAAGGGGGGGGGCATCAAATAACAATCAGGTTTGATGATTATACAGTGTAGTTGGTTTTCTTCATAACTTCTGACCTGTGATGTTCTCATTTGTAAGTCTATTTGGATAAAAGCGTCTGCTAAATGACTAAATGTAAAGTAAATATAGACAGAGTACTCCGTTAGAGGACACCTGTAAAGCAGACGTTTCTTTTTCCCGAACAGATTCAGAGAGTTCGTCAGCGTACCTCTGGATCAGAGACGATTCTGTGTGGACTGTCAGCTGCTGCTCCTCCCTGCAGAGTGCAGCAGTCACGCCTCTCATCAGCTGTTTTCCGGTGAGCTCACTGTCGCCCAACTGAGACGACCCAGTCTACTGCTGCGCCCTTTAGAGAATAAGAAAAGCAATGCACAGTACCTGTTCGCTGATCGCAGCTGCCACTTCCTTCTGGACGTCCTCTCGGGTTTAGGATTTCAGAAGGTCCTGTGTGTGGGGACACCACGGTAAGTCCGGAGTCACGCTCTGCAAATATGTTAGTTTCTTGTCCTAGAGCAGCAGTACTTAAAATTAATAGTAACAGTCACATCCAGGGCGGCACGGTGGCTTAGTGGTTAGCATGTTCTCCTCTCAGCACTACGGATTTCCGGTTCGAATCCCCATCTGGGTGGAGTTTCCATGTCCTCCCCGTGTCTGCGTGGGTTTTCTCCGGGTTTTCCGGTTTCCTCCCACAGTCCAAAAACATGGATCAATTGAGTTCTCCAAATTGCCCCATATAGAGTGTGTTTGTGTGTGAGTGTGTGCCCAGCGATGGATTGGCGCCCTGTCCTGGGTGTATCTGCCCAGCGCCCGAAACGTTCTCCTCTGGATGGGCATGGGGAACCCCACTGCGACCCTAATAAAGGATAAAGCAGAAGATAATGAATAAATGAGTCACATCCGGTTTGAAAAGACCTCTTTAGCACCTGAATGATGAGGTGCTGGGGGTTATCCCAGCTCTTGCAGAAACATCATAGATGTTTTTCACATGGATGAACATATTTATGAACATTTTACAACTTAAATTGTATTTCTAATTCAGCTTACATAAAACATGTAAACTTAGAGAATGTACCTTTTCCATTCTACCTTATATTCAGTATTCATTTATTCATTCAGTAAGTTCAGCATGGGCGTTAACAGGGTAGACACCAATCCATCACTGGGCACACACTCACAAACACACTATATTATCTCCCGCTTATCCTCTATTAGGGTCGCGGTGGGGTTTCCCATGCCCATTCAGGGGAGAACGTCTCGGGTGCTGGGCAGATACACCCAGGACAGGGCGCCAATCCATCGCTGGGCACACACTCACTCACACAGACACACTCTAAACGGGGCAATTTTTGAGAATTCAATTAACTTGATCCATGTTTTTGGACTGTGGGAGGAAACCGTAGAACCCGGAGGAAACCCACGCAGACACGGGGAGAACATGGAAACTCCACCCAGATGGGGATTCGAACCGGGAATCCCTAGTGCTGAGAGAAGAACATGCAAACCACTAAGCCACCGTGCCGCCCTTTAATAGAATCAAGTTTCCCAAATAATAAAATTTCACAGTCAAATATCTTTTATCCCATTTATTTATTTATTTATTTATTTATTTATTTTTAAATCTAGATTACATGAATTGATAAAAATACGGAGCTCGGAAGGAAAGAGGGACTCCATGAAGAGTTTATTACTGGACATTGATTTTAGGTAGGTGACGCTGGGCATCAGCGTTTGCGGCAAAAGTAAGATGGGAAGGTTTTTCTTTGAATGGAAACATTACACTGCATGTGCACATGTTCGTCCTGGAAGCAGGTTAGAAGCTGAAATCGCAGATCTTCATATGATCTGGAACAGCTTGTGGGTCTCGGTGCTTAAGGAAACGGAAACCCGGGTAGACGGCCTCAGTGAACTGGTGATTGGCTCTCTCAAACACGGCTGTGCAGCTTGTTGAGAATTCCTGCAGCATTTTCATACTGTCAGCGTCATAGAAGGCCAAGCGCCCTTTGGGATAGTTTACAAACACGCCCACTTTACCCAGCATCCCATGCCCTGCCCGGGCCATTCTATCCAGTGCCACATGGCGGTCATTATGCCAGGCTGAAAGATGCCCATCCCGAAACTCCAGACTCCATGAAAGTCTGTTTCTGCCCAGTTTAGCGCTTTTTTCCTGGCCCTTCCGGGTTATGCTGCCACAGGCGATGCCCACCACCCAGGCAGAGCAGCAGTGAACATCCACCTCCCAGTAATGCTGTCCTGCCGTTATGGCAGGTGAACCCAAGGCACAGTAGATCTGATCAAACTGAAGGGGGTGGATAGTCAGACTGCCGTCGTCTGCAGATAGGTGCAGTCTCCGCCCTTCAGGACTCAGCTTGATTTGTCTGTGGCTGGCTGACTTGTCGATAATCACCTTGGTCCAATCTGAAAGGAACCATACAGGATGCACAATACACCAGGATTTCAGGAGACAGAAATATGGCACATGGTCAAAAGTATGTGGAAGCATCATACTTCTAACTACCCACAGGAAATTTTTCATTAGTACGGTTCAGGTCATAATTCTTAAACTATTACTTATATGGATTTTGCTTTGTATACCGTATTTTCCGGACTATAATGCGCACCTAAAAGCCTAAAATTTTCCCAGAAATTGGACGTGTGCCTTATAATCCGGTGCGCCTTATACGTGTACT
Organism: Corydoras maculifer; assembly: GCA_019802435.1. NCBI lineage: Eukaryota > Metazoa > Chordata > Actinopteri > Siluriformes > Callichthyidae > Corydoras > Corydoras maculifer. The sequence continues at coordinate 1,629,730 of JAFMOD010000119.1, forward strand.
GAGTTCCAAAATCTATAGACGTATTGTTGTGCGACCGGTTGGTGTTTTCCACACATCACTGTCCTGCTGATTTGTGACTCCATGCGCGCTCATCTCACAGAAAAGCCGAGTGAAGAAAATTAATTCGGAGCTTGCTGTCATTCCAGAAGGATTAAATAAAGAACTCCAACTGCTGGACATTGGTGTAAACGGGGCGTTTAAAGTAAAGTTGCGGGCGGCGTGGGAGCGAAGGATGATAGACGGCGAACTTACGTTTACTAAAACTCAGGAGGCGGTGGCAGGCGAGTTACGCCACCGTCTGTGAAGGGATTGTGGACGCCTGGGCTGAGGTTTCTGCTGTAACCGTTGTCCGAGCTTTCGCGAAAGCCGGCATCGTTGCTGAACAGCCGCCTGGCAATGAGACGGACTCAGACATCGATGAGGGGAACACCGGAGTGCTCGATAGTGAAACAGCTTTTTAATTCAGACACAGAAGACGAGGACTTTGATGGATTTGTGGGAGAAGATCGTATGTAAGATCTTGTAGATCGTATGTTTTAGCAAGTGCCTTATAATACAGTGCCGTACAGAATAAGTACCGTACAGAAATAGAGTCCGTAATTGAGACTGCGCCTTATAGTACGGTGCACCTTATGGTCCGGAAAATACGGTATATTGGTTCAGACACGCTGGAACAGTAAAGGGCCGTGACCGTTTTAGATATGTGTCATTAACAGTACTTTTACCCCGAGACAGGAGTGAGTGGCTTGTGTGAACTGATTAATTGGTAGGTGTGTTCACATCACTTTCGGTCACACAGTGTACATTGCATAGACTTGTTTTTAATACAGGCGTGCCTTTAAAGTTTAATTTTAATTTATAAATCAAAAACATATATATATATATAAATATCTAGAGGCAGCAGCTTACCCAGCAGCAGACTTTTCTTCTGTAGTTGGACTTGCAGATCTTTGGAAATCTTTTCCAGAACCTTCATAAGCGTCTTAAACTTTTCCTCATTCAGTTTAAAGCCGACCTCCGACACGTCTGGTTTCTTATGACACGTACTGAACAAGTCAAACCGTAACCTTATAAACTTGCCAGCTAATTGTTAAACCATCTCAGTATTTTAAATATACAGCTTTTAATAAATCTGGGGTTGTTTACTTGATTACTGGAGCAGAATTATATTTATGTTTACAACCTTTGGTAAGCACCTTTAACCAGAATTCATTCATTCATTATCTTCCGCTTTATCCTCTATTAGGGTCGCGGGGGGAGGGTTGCCCTTGCCCATGCCCATCCAGGGGAGAACGTCTCAGGCGCTGGGCAGGTACAACCAGGACAGGGCGCCAATCTATCACTGGGCACACACACACTCACAAAGACACACTCTATATGGGGCAATTTCGAGAACTCAATTGATCCATGTTTTTGGACTGTGGGAGGAAACCGGAGAACCCGGAGGAACTCCACGTGGACACGGGGAGAACATGGAAACTCCATCCAGATGGGAATCCGAACCGGAAATCCCTAGTGCTGAGAGACGAACGTGATAACCACTATGCCGACCTTTAACCAGAATGACTTGGACAGTTTGTTGCTATAAACATTGATCACTGGTTTAATAGTTGCAGCTTAATGCACTGGTTAAACGTAAATCCCAAAGGTTATAGTAGTTTTTAAAACTGAAACATATTTAACAAAAAACAGTAATGACATCAGACAGTATAACTGGACATTTCAGAAACACAGACAAAATATTAAGATGGATTTACCTGAAGTCTTCAGAGCAGACCTGAAAATGTAAGGAAAGCGAATTTAGAACGTCAAGATTCAGTAACAATCCAAAGTTAGGACACGCCCCCTTTTTTGCTTCACTTATTGTCCATCTGTTTGTGGACTACAGTACCTACTGTGTACTCTGTCCCCTAATGGTCAGAACCCCAATAGTACCACCACAGAGCGGGGGTTATTTTGTGGGTGCATTATTCCTATCCCAGCAGTGTCACTGAGGAGTTTAAATGAAAATACAGAACCCCCCCCCCACCACCACCACCACCACCACCACATCAAATAATACCTGTTCTGTGATGCTCCTGACCAACAGAGAACCAAAGGGGGACTAACAAAAACAAAAATATTACAGTATGTAATTGTGTCCAAACTGACTGGTTATTGTAAATAAATAAGTTATTTGTGTAACGATTTTCAACACATTATTGTGTTACATGAGTTATCCTCTAAATGGAGATTAAGTCAGTATCAGGGTGAATAATTTATATTATAAATTTGAATTGTTAATACTATTCATTCATTTATTCATTATCTTCCAGTTTATCCTTTATTAGGGTCACGGGGGGTTCCCCATGTCCATCCAGGGGAGAACGTCTCGGGCGCTGGGCAGATACACCCAGGACAGGATGCCAATCTATCGCTGGAAACACACTCACTCACACAGACACACTCTATATGGGGCAATTTAGAGAACTCGATTGACCTTTTGATCCATGTTTTTGGACTGTGGGAGGAAACAGGAGAACCCGGAGGAAACCCACGTGGACACGGGGAGAACATGGAAACTCCACCCAGATGGGGATTCTAACCGGGAATCCCTAGTGCTGAGAGGAGAACATGCCAAACCACTAAGCCACCGTGCTGCTCTTGATAATACTAGTTACTAGTAATACTTATTACGCTATATACTATAAATAAGGCAACCGACATGAAACTAAAAAGTTGCTGAAATAAGAGTGGCTGATTTCATACCTGCTGCTGGTTCTCAGTTCCACTTTCCTGCAGTTTCTTAATGGTTCCCACGTTTTTACGCACCAGTTTCAGGTGCTGGGTCCAGTCCTGTAGAACCCTGTTGAGTCTGCTGTTGTTCTCCCGGTGCTCTTGTTCTATCGAGTTTAGAACAGACAGCTCGTCCTTCTCTAAAGCGTGGCGCATCGCCTCAAAGTGCTCCCGTACCTGCTGTGCCATTACCTCTGCACTGGTCTTCATGTCGGGATGGGAGTCAGAACAGAGTGTTGGGTGTCATAATGATTATGTAAGGATTATTGTGGGTTAGTACATAAAAAAATATATAATAATAATTAATTTTCTATAACTTACAGCAAGGTTAGCCTGCCGCTTTTTTAGAGAAGCCATATGAGCCTCGGTCTTTTTGCTCTCTTGGTCCAAAATTTCCAGCCAATGAGAAAGCTGCTCCTAGTGTTCACAACACAATGTTAATCCACATCTTTAAACCTGAAGGAACACAGCATGTTTCAACCTATTCTCTCCTCATCGGCAATTAAAGCCCAGTAATTTTCCAAACTCTTTTATTATTGAGCTGTCGCATTACAAGGACAGTGGAACATCACATGGCACAGTCCTGTTCTCTATAAGTGTAAATGTAAATCACTAATCATTTTAAACATTACTTTTTAAAATCCATCCATCCATTATCTTCCGCTTTATCCTCTATTAGGGGCGTGGGGGGGGGGTTGCCCTTGCCCATGCCCATCCAGGGGAGAACGTTTTGGGCGCTAGGCAGCCTCAGGACAGGGTGCCAATCTATCACTGGGCACACACTCACTCACACAAACACACTCTATATGGGGCAATTTGGAGAATTCTATTAACTTGATCCATATTTTTGGATTTTTGGACTATGGGAGGAATCCGGAGGAAACCCACGCGGACAAGGGGAGAACATGGAAACTTCACCCAGATTGGGATTCGAGCCAGGAATCCCTAGTGCTGAGAGGAGAACATGCTAAGCCACCCAATTTTTAAAATCTACATCATTTATTCATTGCTGGAATTGATTAATTACTTAAACTGCATTACAAATTCTCCTTCAGTTTTTATTAACGCATAGATGTGAGAACTGTAACTGACCTCTGTGTATTTAAAGGAGGCCGAGCCTGATTTGCGGGTTGTATTCGGAGAGCGCGGGTATGGCTGCATCACTGAAGTCAGACAGAGAGGCTCAGCTGGTGGTGGATGGGATGTGCCGTCTTTTTCTGCCATTTCTGCAACATTCAGTTACAGAAATAGATCATGATTTCACATTTTCTACCTACTTGTAGATGTTATGTTTCACATTTATTTAGAGCTTTTTGCAATAATACATTGTCTCAAAGAGCATTGCAGTTTTCTAAATCTGAACCCTCAAAAGATCAAACCAAAGCGACATTGGCAAGGAACACAGCTCTGAGGTATTTGTTTTGTTTTAAATAAAAAGAAAGCTTGTGAGGACCAAACCTCAGAAGGGTAATCCTCTGAGCCAATAAAAAATCAAGTTCTCTCTATTGGAATCAAGTATGTGAGGTCATCACAGCTTTATTTAAACGACTTCGGTCATTAAAATTGCTTTACATTTATATTACATTCAGTCATTTGGCAGACACTTTATCCAAAGCAACTTACAAGTATGCCAACTTGATGGTTGGGGTCAGAGCACAGGGTTGGCCACAGCATCATGAGGGTTAAGGGTCTTGCTTTGACCAATCAGTGAGAATTAAAGTCTTAATTGCAGTAACGATTATAGCCCTCATTGCTCCAGGGATGCTGTATGGCCAACTCGGTGTTCCGACACCAACCAAGATGGAATACTCCTTAATCTATCCATCCATTATCTTCTGCTTTATCCTCCACTAGGGTCGCAGGGTGGTTCCCCATGCCCATCCAGGGAAGAGCGTTTTGGGCGCTAGGCAGATACACCCAGGACAGGACGCCAATCCATCACTGGGCACACACACTCACACACACTCTATATGGAGCAATTTGGAGAACTCAATTGACTTGATCCATGGACTGTGGGAGGAAACTGGAGAACCCAGAGGAAACCCACATTGACATGGGGAGAACATGGAAACAACCCAGATTCGAACCGGAAATCCCCAGCACTAAGAGAACATGCTGACCACTAAGCCACCACGCTGCCCTACTTCTTAATCAGTTTAGATTAAAGCATCGGCTAAATGACCAAATGTAACGTAATGTAAGGTAGTCACAATATACTATTTTGTATTAGTTGTCATATACAGTTATATTTTTTCTTTTATAAACGTGATCACATGTTGACATGGCATTTGTTTGGCAAAAGTACACTTCCTTGTTGTGCTTATCTATCTCTGTTATGGAGGAAGTCTAAAATCTCGCGCTGCAGCTTTAGCAAAGCAACCAATTTACTGGCAACTTAATTCTCAGATTTTTTTAAAGAAATAAACAATCTACATGATTAATAAGTCTTGACCTTCAGTGAAACAGACACAAATTTTCCTCATGACATAATAGAAATTATATTATATTATATTATATATATATACAAAAAATACTTCTTTTCACTGAAAAGTTAAAAATAATAATAATAATGTGGTGATACTTACTGTGCTGTGTATGAATGCAGGATTATCTGTGCGTTCTGTTGTGTTGCAACAGCTGTAGTCTACTGAATAATTATAAAACAAGCCAAAGCCTGTGTGTGTGTCTCTTATGATTGCATGTACGTGCAAGCAATGCATTTGCTGAATATTTGCTGCTTGTTGAAACTGTGGTTTCTGATGTGCTATTTGAAACCTTGAGGGTTTTAGTGCAGACACTTTTTTGAGTGCGCCACTTTTTCGTTCATCAGATAAAATAATGCTGAAGAGAATCTTACAAATGTGTTTAATCCTCATGGTTATTTGAATGTATTTTTTTTTCTAGATACTCTCAGTTTTTTGGGCAGGATGAGTTCTGTCATTATAACATGTTTAATCATCACTTCTTCGATTCTGAGGTAAGTGCAGAAAAAGCCACTGGCTGCATTTTTATCAATGTTTTCTGATGAACTAAAATTTTGGTCTCTTACAGGATGCAGTGAAAGGTTTCCGGGATTTCTTAAAGGATGGTGGGAATAAAATAGTCATGGTAGCAGATCCACCCTTTGGAGGGTTGGTGAAACTACTAGGCCATACATTCTCCAAGATATCAGCGACCTGGAGAACGCTTCAGGATGATGGTGTGTATCAAATCAGTCAGTCTGCCAGCACGATAGATTAGCAAAAATGACAATCTATAGACACTAATATTAGAGCATTTGCAACCATTTTAATATCCTTTAACAGATAATGGGCGGTCTGAAATGCCAATGATCTGGATCTTTCCTTACTTTTTCGAGCCAAGAATCCTGGACTGCTTCCCGTCTTTCACCATGTTGGATTATCAGGTAGCTTGCCACATGATGGATACCACATTGGACACTGAAATAAAAAAAATAAAAAAGATTGGTGCACATATTAGTATGGCCATTGACAGTTACATAACGAGTACTAAGCTGTGATATACTCTCAGATCAATTTTTTTTTGCAGGTAGATTATGATAACCATCCCTTGTATAAACACGGGAAGGTCGGCCGTAAACAGTCACCAGTCCGTCTTTTTACAAACCTTTGTCCTGAAGACATTGTTCTCCCATCGGAGGAAGGCTACAGGTAAAGTCACACGCTGGGTTTTACTGAACGAACATGTAAATAAAATGCCACGGAATTAAACATTTTCAACAATAAGCAATAAGAAATCATCTACGGATTACCTTTTTAATCCAGATATCCTCACTGGCCAGTTTATTAGGTAATTCTTGCTATAGTCATGCTTATTTTTATTATTTCCCACTTACCATATAGATATAATTTACGTTTCCATTATTACTGATTGTAGTCCATCAGTTAGTCTATTCTGTTCTCTATTGGTCAGGACCCCCTAAAGTGGTCCTAAAGCCCCATAAAGTGAAAAGTATCAGCACACACACACCAATACACTACCACATCAGTCACTGCAGTAAACTAAAATAATACCTGCTCTCTGATGGTCCTAGGGTGACCAAATTCCAATTCACCAGATGGGGGACAAAGATTATCTTTGTGTGGGGACATGTGGGACACCAATGCTTCAAGGTAGTCTAAAATAACTTAAAAAAAAAAAAAAAAAAAAACTCTTCTATTCTATATACACGTATACAATTAAACAAAACAGAACAGACAAAAAGGGTATGACTTTCCTGTAAACATAGTAATCATTGAGCTTTTATACTATTTTACAATGATTCTCAAATCAAAACACCCAGAACAGACATGCGTCTGCATTTCTGATTGGTTGACATTCGAACAGCCCGCCTCTCCCCCGATAACAGACAACACAGCCATCTAATGGCAGATTATAAAACACGCATTTAAAACTGGAGTCTGACTTTCAATATCAATAGGGAATGACATCACAATTTGCGGGACGTCTGAAAAGTAACGAAATTGCATGACTGTCCTGCACAAAGCAGGACATCTGGTCACCCTAGGTGGTCCTGACTATAAAAGAACAGAGAAAATGGGACTATTACTAGAAAATAAACTATTACTAGAAAATAAAATGGCCCACCGTCTTTCAGTCCACTGCATCTGTGTGGTAAAGGGAACCGAACGTCAGTTTAGAAAGATGTAAATAATAAAATAGGGAGTTCATGTGCCATGTATTTGAAAAAAATGCTGTTAATCTTCCAGCCACAAATATATAAAAAGGCATAAATTTACCTTTTAATTGGCCAGAAATTCAGCATGCTGTTGTTTTTATCAGATTTTGCAGCATTTGTAAGAGATATGTCTCGGAAGAGAACAGACACTGCCCCAAGTGTAACGCATGCACATCCAAGGTAAGCCTTATTCAGGGTATGTAAGACACGCGAGCACACATTTCCAAAAACAAAATAACAGCTCTAATATTATTCTCCTATGTCCTTCTCAGAACGGGAGAGCATGGAAGCATTGTTCTGAATGTGAAAAGTGCGTGAAGCCATGTAAGTGTACATTTATATATCCTTATAAACTGTTTCAGAAAATATTATCTCCACAGGATTCCAGCTGTCACAAATGTAGTCAATACACCAGAATGTTTTTTTTAGCTATAGATTTGTACGGGGTAGACTGGTCCTAGAGTGTGCACTGGGGTGAATTACATTAAGTTTTGTGTGTAAATTTGACACTAAACAGAAATGTTATTACCCCTGTAATGGGGTACATGTTAGTGCCTTATTAATCAGTGAATCTTTATGTGTTCTGTTACATTTTTAACTAACCATAATGATATAGCGTCACTATAAAGCATGGTGGTACTATAGTTTGAGGTTGTACTTACAGTTTGAGGCAGTTCTAGCCTTGTGGTCTTGTGACCTGAAGATCCCAGGTCTGAATCCCTGTCCCACCATTTACTAAGGCTAAAGGTGCCCATGGGCAAGGCACCTAACCCCTAACTGCTCCCTATGCATCGTGTACAAGGCTGCCCATGTGGCACATGTGCTCACTTCACTCAGTGTGTGTGTTTCATGGATGGATGGGTTAAATGTGGAGGACAATGCGATTTGGACCCTGAACCAGTACTAAACGGACATTTAACTTAAACCTGTAACCCTGCACTGCAATATTTGCACAAAAAGCACAACCCACTTTTATAATTCCATTGTACATTGTAAATAAATAGTTAAATTTTATTCTATTTTTATTTTATCTTTATTCTATCCTATTTTTCTTATCCTTTTAAACAAATTTAATTTTCTGTGGAGAGGTCAAAAAAGACTTTCACTGCTGGCTGTACCATGTATAACCACGCATGTGACCAATAAACCTGATTCTGATTCTGACAAATTCCTCTGTGTGCAAGAACAGTTGGCAAAATAGAAAACCTACCTTACACTTAGAAATTTGTGATTCTAACCAGCATGAGAAACAGTGACCATTTCACCTAACGTACACACAGTAGGTCAACATAACAGTCTCCTGAACCATGACTCTCTCGAGTAGATGATAAAAGTTTAAAAACTATAATTATTGATACGTACAAGTAATTATACATAAAATAATCTAAATGATGAAGAATGCTTTTTATTTCTGGAAATAAATCTCCTGCACAATGAACCTTTAAATTTGAGGTCTAGTCTAAAAGCTACTTCTGAGTAGCAGGAACATTGTGTGCATTTAATTTGGCTTTTACCTATTGTCATGTTTACCAGAGACCATCTTTTTAGACCTATTTATCTCAAATAATACTCACATTATGAAGTGTTTGCAAGATGTTGCATCTGTGCTCTTCTTCCCTTTATTAGCATGGCTGCATTGTTTCACTTGTGGCCACTGTGCGCTGCCGGATCATCGATGTGGGCAAACGGGTTGTTACCACTGTGGCAAGCATGGGCACAAACACAAAGCCTGTCCCGACAAACATAACAGCAAGTGAGTAAACATTAGCAGACCGTGTACACATCAGTGTAGTATGTATGCTATAGTATAATACACATGTTTAGGTTTCTGTTTGTAATAAGCATCTTCACTGACCTGAGTTCCTGTGCATTTATTTTCAGACTTCAGAAGTCAAGCGCTAAAGGAAACAAACATCCAGCCAAAAATAGAAAAGGCAAAAAAGCAACTAAAAAGAAGAACAAAGCGCCATGATCTTTAACCTGCACGCACAGTTCTGATGGAGAAGTTTAAACTTCCCTGCTTAAAAAAGGTTTTGTATAGGCAACACATTTAATGCGGGGGGGGGGGGGGGGGGGGGGGGGGGGGGGGGGGGGGGGGGGGGGGGGGGGGGGGGGGGGGGGGGGGGGGGGGGGGGGGGGGGGGGGGGGGGGGGGGGGTATATATATATATATATATATATATATATATATATATATATATTTTTTTTTTTTTTTTTTTAATATATATATATATATATTTTTTTTTTAATTAATAAGCTTGGAATACAGCAAGCAACTACAACACTCAGCGAACAAAGTAAAAACAGTCACAGTTTACAGATGCAACCCATTGCATCTAACGTGTAGATCTGGTCAGCAGTATTAATCAGAGGTCTGTCGTATAACAAATGACTTAAAATCTCAAGTCTGTCAGTGAATATATTGAATATCAGATATACTTTACAGACAGAAGTGCACCACCCTTCTGATATTTGTTCTTTGGTTACGCCATATATTTAGAGAAATGAAAAACAATAATGCGAAAACATATTTTAAACGTAAAATTAAAACAGACAAAAAATATGCCTTAACAAAGGTTTAAAACTCTGTTCAAGACAATACATGTATACTTGGTTTCTGTAACACATCTTAACATTGTGCTGGCAATACCAATGTGTATATTAAATTGTAACTTTAATACAAATAAATACAACATTAAAGTGTCAATATCTTTGCATAGGTCACGTACCATGGTTTTTACACCCTATTAAAATTATTAAGTTAAAAATAATTGAAAAACTCTTTAAAATTCTGATCCCTGTGAAGGTTGTTACATTGTTTTCATTTCAAACATATTTTAATACAACATTTTTTAATTGGTAGCCACATGTTTACATATTTACACTGGAAAAACATTTATACCACTGAAGTCATGTATTTTTTCAGTCCTCATTATGCACATATTCAGTAGCTTAAAGACTTAACAGATTCACAGTAGTATTAGTTTGATGAATCAATATTAGTATTACGGTCTTATAATTTAAAGACTCCAGTAATTTACAGAAGTAAAAATTTCACAAAATAAAATGTATTGGGGGCTTAGTGGTTAGCATGTTCCCGGTTCGAATCCCCATCTGGGTGGAGTTTCCATGTTCTCCCAGTGTCTGCGTGGGTTTCCTCCGGGTTCTCCAGTTTCTTCCCACAGTCCAAAAACATGGATCAAGTCAATTGAATTCTCAAAATTGCCCCCTATAGAGTGTGTCTGTGTGAGTGTTTCCAGCGATGGATTGGCGTCCTGTCCTGGGTCTATCTGCCCAGTGCCCGAAACGTTCTCCCCTGAATGGGCATGGGGAACCCCCCGCGACCCTAATAGAGGATACAGTGGGAGAAAATGAATGAATGAATGAATGAAAATGTATTGGGTTCCAAATAATAAGATAGAGAACTTTTTTTTTAAATTAATTAAAAGCCCACTGAAATGCCAAATATGGGCATAATGCATCTTCCATATGTTATGATGCAGCTCTCAATTACTAAATTTAAGTGATTCATTTAAGCATCCAGCACTGTGTTTAGAACAAATGGATGCATCTTACATCTTGGGACCAGTTTAAGGTTCTTGAACTAAGCAAAGCTCTTAAAAAGCTTGGTTGTACGAGTTTGGTGTAGAAGTATGTGTGGAAAGCTGGCCTGCAAAGAGCCTTGACCTTTACTCTTTTTGGAAAGCAAGCCTTCCCAGAAGAGAATATGTTACATCTGTGAAGGCCCAACTGAGAATAGAATGTTTAAAAGCTCCTGTAATTAACACATAATTGGACTTTTTTTAACCCCACATAATGAATAAGCTGGTTTCCAGTTTCACTTACAGTAATTTAGCACTGAAGAGTTGAAAGCACGTACAGAAGTGGCATTGAACTTATATCCCCTACAATTTACACCATGTCCTAAAAACCACCAGTACACAATATATTCTAACAAAAAACCTTCTGTGATGTTTCACTCACTTCAGCCCGGCCGCCTAACCTTTACGTCATACTGAAATAATACAGTGTCAATACTTCCCCTACACAAAAGGGTAGTTAATATGTTATATTAATAAGTAGTTAATAAAATTCATTCATTCATTCATTCATTCATCCATTATCTTCCTCTTTATCCTATATTAGGGTCGCGGGGGGGTTCCCCATGCCCATCCAGGGGAGAATGTTTCAGGCGCTGTGCAGATACACCCAGGACAGGACACTAATCTATCACTGGGCACACACATACACGCACACAAATACACTCTATATGGGGCAATTTAGAGAACTCAATTGACTTTATTCATGTTTTCGGACTGTGGGAGGAAACCGGAGAACCCGGAGGAAACCCACGCAGACACGGGGAGAACATGGAAACTCCACCCAGATGGGGATTCGAACCGGGATTCCCTAGTGCTGAGAGGAGAACGTGCCAACGACTAAACCACCGTGCCGCCAGTTAATAAAATTTTACATGATTATATCATAAAGTGCCTTATGTTTGAGGAATCTAAAAGTGTAATGTGTGTATATTTCTTTGTGTCTTTGTGTTGTGATTGGTTTCCATTGGTAATACATACAGCAATGTTAGGAAGTTAGGAAGCATTCAGCCTCATGCCTCCAGATCTGCCCCAATCACATTCTCGGTTTCATACAGAAACATGAGAATGTGTTCTTACTGCACCTGAGTGATGCTGCTGTCCTAAATGCATCATTCCTGGATCCTTCCATATCGCACCGAGAAGGCAATAAGTCTTTTGTACATAATAGCTAGAAGTAAAATAGCTGCCAGCACGATACAGCAGATAAGACCGAAAGCCCACCGCGGCCCCATTTTTGTGTAGACCTGAGAGACAAAAACCGGTCCCAGTGTCCGAGCTCCACTGCCTGAAGCCGTCAGCCACCCCATATAAACGCCCTGCAAACACAATCGAAATGTTATTATTCCGATTCACATCTAACTTCAGATATTCTGAGGTGTTTTTACAAAAGTGGCAATAACTGTAAAATAATGAAATAAAAAATGATCCCATTTAAATCCCATATAACATAAATAAAGTTTATATTAATAGATTAAGATTTCTTAAGGGCGGCACGGTGGCTTAGTGGTTTAGCATGTTCGCCTCTCAGCGCTAGGGATTCCCGGTTCGGATCCCAATCTGGGTGGAGTTTCCATGTTCTCCCCGTGTCTGCGTGGGTTTCCTCCGGGTTCTCCGGTTTCCTCCCACAGTCCAAAAACATGGATAAAGTCAATTGTGTTCTCCAAATTGCCCCATATAGAGTGTGTGTGTTTGCCCAGCGAAAGATTGGCGCCCTGTCCAGCGCCTGAAACGTTCTCCCCTGGATGAGCATGGGGAACCCCCCCTGCGACCCTAGTAATGGATAAAGTGGAAGATATGGATGGATTTCTTAAAAATATGCTTAGTAGCGTCTTGAAACAAAAGTTTGAACACACTGTCCAGGTCGGACTCACATGAGGTCAAGGGTCTGTTCAAATCACATGTGCATTAGTGAGTGTTGTGCACTGTACACTGACCACTTCGCTTTAAATTTCCCTAAACTATATACAGCATGCATTGTGTATGGCATACCTGTGGTTTGGGTCCCAAAATCTTGGAGTACAGTGTGTAGGACATGACATTGCAGGCGGGGTAGCCGACTCCTATTAGAATGTCAGAGGTTAAGACCTGTGCAATGTAGATGACAGGGGTATACTGGCACCAGATCTGATCTGACGGACATCCAGTAGGTTCCACAGTGCTATTAGGAAGTGGTGTGGTTGACTCGGGAAGAGTGTTGTTTTGAAGGTCTGTAAAGAGAAAACAATAAAATTATGGCACAACTACATTACATCAGCATTTTATTGTTGAATTAAAAAGCATCAACACTTTCCTACCTGCCCACTGGATCTTTGGGTACTGATTTCCCCAGGGTAACAGGACAAAGAATCCTACAAATATAATTGCCAGTCCACCCAAAAGCACTGGACGATCGCCAAACCTGACAACGAAATAAAGACATTCTTAATATCATTTTCATTCATTCATCATCTTCCGCTTTATCCTCTATTAGGGTTGCGGGGGGGGGGGGTTCCCCATGCCCATCCAGGGGAGAACATTTCAGGCGCTGGGCAGATACACCCAGGACAGGGCGCCAATCCATCTCTGGGTATAATATCATTTTTCTTAATAAAAAAAAAAACATTTAATGCAACGCTAATAAAACATTTGCATTTGGATATGGTTTCATTCTAATAACATTGATATTTCCCTAATTTAAGACATATTTTAAATTAAATTATGTTAATAGGCGGGCGGCACGGTGGCTTAGTGGTTAGCACGTTCTCCTCTCAGCGCTAGGGATTCCCGGTTCGAATCCCCATCTGGGTGGAGTTTCCATGTTCTCCCTGTGTCTGCGTGGGTTTCCTCTGGGTTCTCCGGTTTCCTCCCACAGACCAAAAACATGGATCAAGTTAATTGAATTCTCATAATTGCCCCATATAGAGTGTGTCTGTGTGAGTGAGTGTGTGCCCAGCGATGGATTGGCACCCTGTCCTGGGTGTATCTGCCCAGCGCCCGAGACGTTCTCCCCTGGATGGGCATGGGGAACCCCACCACGACCCTAATAGAGGATAAGCGGGAGATAATGAATGAATGAATGAATGAATGTTAATAGGCTCCAATCACATGTAAACAAACATGTTTTAGTATATGATGCCCGCACCGTTTTTAAAAATAAATAAGAGAACACTTGTACATACCTCACAGAAATCAGTTTGACCAACACAAACACTATGACGGACTCAAAACCAATCGCTGCTAATATAATTCCATTGTACAGAACAGCTTCTTTCCGTGTCCATGCAAACATGTCCATTGATAAAGGAGTGGATATACTGCAGAGAGAAAGCAAGAATTTAGTGTATAAAATATTACTACAGAAAGAATTAAACACAAAAAATATGTTTATCTTGTGAAAACTGTGACTAATGTAGAATTTTGTTTGAATGAATAGTGTTATGGGCGGGTCGGTGGCTTAGTGGTTAGCACGTTCGCCTCTCAACACTAGGGATTCCCGGTTTAAATCCCCATCTGTGTGGGTTTACTCCGGGTTCTCCGGTTTCCTCCCACAGTCCAAAAACATGGATTAAGTTTTTCAAATTGCCCCATATAGAGTGTGTGTGTGAGTGAGTGTGTGCCCAGTGATAGATTGGCGACTTGTCCTGGGTGTATCTGCCCAGCGCCCGAGGCGTTCTCCCCTGGATAGGCATGGGGTACCCCCACCCCACCCCACGCGACCCTAATAGAGGATAAAGCGGAAGATAATCATCACCACCTAGTGACTATGAAAAGCTGCTTGGAGTTTGGGAGTTTATTTTGTGCTGCATAATGCTCTAGTCTGTGTTGCCTTTTTGAAGATGATTGTTATATGTTAAAATCTGAGAAAAATTTGTGCTTAAACTAGGGTTTTGTTCCCTTTAATGGAAGATCAGTGTTAGTTCATAATGATAGTCAGAATCAGACTTATGATATTAATTATATTAATCTGATACAGCATTATTTAAGTATAAAATTGAGTCTGTCACAGTTATTATTTTCCGCTTTATCCTCTATTAGGGGAGAACGTTTCGGGCGCTGGGCAGATACACCCAGGACAGGACGCCAATCCATCGCTGGGCACACACACTCACTCACACAGACACGCAAGCATACACACTCTATATGGGGCAATTTGGATAACTCAATTGACTTGATCCATGTATTTGGACTGTGTGAGGAAACCGGAGAACCAGGAGGAAACCCACGCAGACACGGGGAGAACATGAAAACACCCAGATGGGGATAGTGCTGAGAGGCGAACGTGCTCACCACTAAGCCACCGTGCCGCCAGAATCAGACTTATGATATTAATAATAATAATTTGAAGTCCTACTTGGAAATATTTGAAGGTGCAAACAATCTAAGCATTGAGATAAACAACCAAGCTTACGTTTCAAACACAGCAAAAATGAAGAGGATGATGAAGAACAGGATGTTAGAGGTGAGCACAGCAGATTGGTCAACACTGCCCTCTACTTCAAGTGGAAGGACATCTTGCTCTGCAGAATGGAAAACATTTACTTTTCCATTGGCTGGTTATTTACAGCACATATTAAAATATGGATGAATAAAGTGAACTTCATGCGCTGAATTAAAGTGAGACAAATAAACAAAAGCTTTCTTCATACCTTCTGAGATGTAGTTAATGGCTCTGATCCGATTACCGCAATCATCAACACTATGCTCCCTGATAAAAGAAAGCATGTTTAGATTCTTACTATATTATTAAAAGTATTGAAAAGTCTTTATTGCAAAGATTCATCACAATGATTTTAAAGACGTTGATTTCTTGAGGCTTACCTGAGGATTAGAATAACCAGAAGGATGTTGGCGATGCCGAAGCAGGCAGCGAGCAGTGCTGGTGCAGTGTACATGTTAAACTGAAGGTAGATGATCTCTAGACTCCAGCCCTTTTCTCCGATGAATGACAGACCTGCCTGAAGAGCTAGAAACACCCACAAAATAATAATAATAATAATAATAAACAAATAATAATAATACTAAAGATTACTATTACTATTAACGGCGGCACAGTGGTTTAGCGGTTAGCACGTTCGCCTCTCAGAGCTAGGGATTCCCGGTTCGAATCCCCAGTTTTCATGTTCTCCCCATGTCCGCATGGGTTTCCTCCGGGTTCTCCGGCTTCCTCCCACAGTCCAAAAACATGGATGAGGTCAATTGAGTTCTCCAAATTGTCCCATGTAGAGTGTGTCTGTGAGTGCGTGCCCAGTGATAGATGTCCTGTCCTGGGTGTATCTGCCCAGCGTCACAAACGTTTTTCCCTGAATAAGCATGCGGAACAACTGTAGTATAGGATTAGGCTAAAGATAATGGATGGATGAATGGATTATTAATAACTTTCCAATAATTATTTATCTAGCTCAGAGGTGCCCACGCATTTTGGGGAAGATTGTTGCTTACAATGAAGTCTAAAAATGACATTTGTTTGTCTCATACTGTTGTCTTGTTAAACCTATAGTCAGTTTACACTTCATATAGTCAAACATAAAGAAGTTAGCAGTACCTGGACCAAGGATGAATCCCAGAGCCTGAAAAGCACTCATGTTGGCCATTGCACCTGTTCTCTCATTTAAAGACGTGGCACCAGCAACATATGACCTCACCACAGCTACATTACCTGCAGGCCATTTATATATATATATATATATATATATATATATATATATATATATATATATATATATATATATGGAAACAAACAAAAAAAAACACCCAACATCACTTATGATGCAAGTTGTTAATGGCGCTCATCATTTTGTTGTTGTTTATTATGTCAGAAAATGTTCTAAGACTAAACACAATGTCCTCACCTGCTCCAAATCCAACAAATGCTCGAGCCAATAGCATGTGATACTTGTTATGAGAAGGAGGAAGGTAAACATAGGAGTAGTAGAGGTTGGCCACAACATTGATGATTATTGAACACACCAGCGGCTCTCGTCGGGGTCTGTGATTGGACCAAAATCCAAACAGGGGTGATGCTACCATCTGCCCCAGACTATAAGCAGCTACAACCCAACCCAAGAAGCTGGCATCTGCACTGTCATCAATCTAAGACAACAAAAGAAACACATCTCATGCACTGTACCTGCTATTAACTTTCAAAATGATCCTGTACAAGAGATTTATTTCTTTTGATAACGTGGATTTTAATAGAAATAAAATAATTTTTACCTTTTGCAAATAAGGCCATATTGATGTGATGACAATTGAAAAACCTGCAAAGATTACTGAACTCATTACAACAGAAGTAGTCACTTGCTAAGTCTTTCTTTTAGTACCAGAAATGTATAATATTAATGATTTGCTTGTCAAAGTAGCATGTAAAATGACACTTCACTACATTTTTTACATTCGGATAAAAAAAATTATCCTAAACAGTTTTAAGTGAAATATAATATCTCTAAATATATCTATTTTCATTGTAATTTTGGTGCTGAGCACAAATAAGCCGTCTGTCTCACCAACACTGCTGAGGAACATAGTAAAATACATAATTCGGATTGATCTCCATCGGCTCCTCCCGTCATCTTGCAGACTGCACACAGACAAACAAACGTTATCAATCAAACCTTCTCAAAAATTCAAAAAATACATACAATAATATTAAATGTTATTATGAATACTGGAATAAGATACCATATTGTTGTTATACACACATTTAGTAGGTCCACATCACAGTTTTTTTCACTTATTGGCCATCGTATCAGTTCCACTTATAGATGGACTTTGTAGTTCTATAACCACAAACTGCAGTCCATCTGTTTGTTTTCTGCATAATATGTTAATTCCCTTTACTTTGTTTTCGTACTAGGTACTAATTTGATGGTATATCATTCACATTACTCCAGTCACATGGACATGCTGGAGCTTTTAATGTCCACGACCACATGACAATGTAAATGCTTCGGTTTAATATTTCAGGGTTTATGGCCTGATTCAAATAGCTTTGAAGACCTGTATTTCTATACTTTAAGCACTTTGTAAAACCTTGCAGTAATGCTTAATTAATGACATATTCAGATTAATTATCAATTACTAGTTAATGATTTGTGGTTTTGCTTCACCTCAATAGATTGTAAACAAGCTACTGAATACAAGGGTTACAAGGGTAAAACGTGATGCCATCTTTAACCACTGAATGTTGAGAACAGGTCATGTTCAATAGATATATTATTATAATATAATATAATTATTATTATATTAACATGTTCTCAACACAGAAGTGATATTACCAAGTATCACACATCGTGTCCAACAGAGTGGTTGGTCTGGTGGCTGTAGCTGATCGACATACAGAGAATAGTCTAATGTCAAATTTTGGGCAAAAAAAATTATAATAAAAAAAAGGTAATATTTTCTACATATAACAAGTTTCCATGTATTTTTATGAACATTTTCTATTTACATTTAGTCTTTAGCAGACACTTTTATCCAAAGCGACTTACAGACGAGAAGTCAGTAGTTATGGAGAAAACCAGCTACACTGTATATTTTTTATTTTATTTTAAATATTTATTTAACATGTTTAAAAACAAATCTCATTTAAAAAAAAATAGTCCCTCATTTTAGTGTTAAATAACTGACTTTGAATAAAGATAAGATAAAATAAGATAAGCTTTTATTTGTCCCACAAATACACACCCTCAAAAGCAAGTTATAGTAGATGAGAAAGGTAAAATATTCATTCATTCATTCATCCATTATCTTCTGCTTCATCCTCTATTAGGGTCGCAGTGGGGTTCCCCATGCCCATCCAGGGGAGAACGTTTCAGGCGCTGGGCAGAGAGACCTAAGACAATCCATCGCTGGGCACACACTCAAGAATCGTGATTATTCCTGTTAATAACTACGACAATAAGTTATCTTTAGTTAAAGACCATAATAAACCTCGTGTAAGAAGTATATTCCTTCAGTTCCAGTATTAAAAAACAAACCAAAAAACGTTATATACAATTGGTAGCAGATGATGGTTGAAGGTTGTCCAATTGAGTTTTATTGAATAAATGGTTGAATTAAAACAATAAGGACCTTTGTTGATATGAAAAAAACATATTAAGCTGTGAGTATTGTATAAAACTACGTTGGAATGTGAATTAAATTAATAAAATTTGGTATTGTTTGGGGCGGCACGGTGGCACGTTTAGCACGTTTGCCTCTCAGCACTAGGGATTCCCGGTTTGAATCCCAATCTAGGTGGAGTTTCCATGTTCTCCCCGTGTCTGCGTGGGTTTCTTTCAGGTTCTCCGGTTTCCTTCCACAGTCCAAAAACATGAATCAAGGTCATGAAGCAAGTTCTCCAAATTGCCCCATATAGAGTTTGTATGTGTGAGTGAGTGTGTGCCCAGTGATGGATTGGCGCCCTGTCCTGGGTGTACCTGCCCAGCCCCCGAAATGTTCTCCCCTGGATGGGCATCAGGGAACCCCCCACGATCCTAATGGAGGATGAAGCGGAAGATAATGGATGGATGGATGGAATTGTTCAGGGCGGCACAGTGGCTTAGTGGTTGGCATGTTCTCCTCTCAGCGCTAGGGATTCCCGGTTCAAATCTCAACCTGGGTGGAGTTTCCATGTTCTCCCCGTGTCCGCGTGGGTTTCTTCTGGGTTCTCCGGTTTCCTCCCATAGTCCTAAAACTGTCAATTGAGTTCTCCAAATCGCCCCATATAGAGTGTGTCTGTGTGAGTGAGTATGTGACCAGCGATATATTGGCGTCCTGTCCTGGTTGTATCTGCCCAGCGCCCGAAACATTCTCCCCTGGATGGGCATGGGGAACCCCCCCACCCACGACCCTAATAGAGGATAAAGCAAAAGATAATGGAAGGATGAATGGAATTGTTCATTGAATTTAAGTATATAAATTGAAGTGCTCTCCCAAGTATTTGTGTATGGATTATAATTGTGATTGTAACATATATAATATGTTGTGAATATTAAAAAAAACGACTTTTTTGTGTATGAAGTTTTACTTACGACACAAAAAAAGCGAAAGTACTCACATGTCTGCATCTTGCTTAAGCAAAGGCGTTTCTTCAGACTCGAGCAGAGCCATTTCGGACTGAAAGCTAAACTAATAAAGCGAGAAGTTCTGAACAGAAGTTTAAAAATGAAAGGAAACGTGAGGAGGGAATCGTCATGTTTACAGCAGCGTGAGCCCTGCGGCGGGAACGACGCTCACCTTCCAAACACATAACATTTCTCACTTTATAAACACCGCTGCTGTTAGTGCTGCACCAAAACAACGGGAGGTTTAAAGTCCGACAACGACATTTATAAACAGTAACACATCCACCACCTAAAAACAGCCAGGCACGCAACTGTGAGAATGTCAGACTTTCAATATCAAAATAAAAGTCCTGCAACGGTGGCGCGCGCAGTTCAGTGTTGAAATTAGTCTAAAAATAACATTTAAAAGAAATATCCATGCATCCATTATCTTCCGCTTTATCCTCTATTAGGGTCGCGGGAGGTTCCTCATGCCCATCCAGGGGAGACAAGATACACCCGGGACAGGGCGCCAATTTATCGCTGGGCACACACTCATTCACACAAACACACTCTATTTGGGGCAATTTGGAGAATTCATTTGACTTGATCCATGTTTTTGGACTGTGGGGGGAACCCGGAGGAAACCCTTGGGACATGGGGAGAACATGGAAACTCCACCCAGGTTGGGATTCGAATCAGGAACCCCTAGTGCTGAGAGGCGAATATGCTAACCACTCAGCCACCATGCCGCCCTAAAAGAAATATCATTAAAAATCTATTTTTTAATCATTTTAACATCATGGGTGGCACGGTGGCTTAGTGGTTGGCATGTTCTCCTCTCAGCGCTAGGGATTCCCGGTTCAAATCCCCATCTGGGTGGAGTTTCCATGTTCTCGCCGTGTCCGCGTGGGTTTCCTCTGGGTTCTCCGGTTTCCTTCCACAGTCCAAAAACATGGATCAAGTCAATTGAGTTCTTCAAATTGTCCCATATAGTGTGTGTGTGTGTGTGTGTGAGTGAGTGTGTGCCCAGCGATAGATTGGTGCCCAAGATGTTCTCCCCTGGATGGGAATGGGGAACCACACCGCGACCCTAATAGAGGATAAAGTGGACGATAATGGATGGATGGATTTTATCATATACATCAGTACAATACACAATAATATACAATAAAACATTTTAAAAAATTATTAGGGTAAAGGTTAGACTAAAGGCTGAACATTTTGTGAAAATCCACAGCAGGTTATGATCTTAAGACAAAGAACATGAAGACTGCAATTTAGTTCGTTTATTAAGTTTAAAGAGATTGATTCATACACTGTCAGAAAAGAAAGTGTCATTTAAATCAATATGGAAATAGTTCATCCGCTGTAATGGGAGTCTATGACATCATTTTTGGAATCCTGACAGAGCGGTTGCCGTGGAGACGCGGCACTGCCAGCATTTAGAACATGCACATAAGGCAATTCCAGGTTATAAAGCTCAGACTGTTTGACAGTTCCTGTCTGTTATGTTGTTGTTTTAGGTGAGAAAGCCTGGGAGGACCGAGGCCCAGTAGGGTTCTCGTCCTCCTCGTGCGGCGGGCAGCATGGCGGGGTACCGAAGCCTCCTGTACAGACAGCACTGAAATGGAACAGCAGGTGCTGGAGCTGTGAGGGCATTTATAAGTGCATAAGTGATGTCAAATAACCTGGCAAATCTTTCTGTACTCGGTCACGAATCAGCACCAAAGACGAGACAATGGCAAGATTTGACTCGGGAAACACGTCAAAATCACATATAAATGAATTTTCAACGCTTTTGGAGCTCGTTCTTCACCTGAACGAGGAGTAGGTTCATTTTTCACTACTCCATATTTTAATCATTATTTCAATGAGCATTATTTTAAAACTATTCCACTTTAGAACAATTGCAAAACTCAATAAAGAATTAAATATAGACATGCTTCTGAAAGAATCAGTGCATATTGACTTAAATTTAGATTAACTAACCTGTTATAAACTTGTTTTTAAGGGAATGGACTGCTTTAACTAAGGACCTGAAGAATAAGGTACGAATGATCCTGTTTAAATATTAGCTGGAAACTCTAGATGATAACAGATAATAAATATAAACTAAAGCAGTCATTTACATATATTTAGTCATTTAGTAGACGCTTTTATCCAAAGCAACTTACAAGTGGGCGGCACAGTGCTTAGTGGTTAGCATGTTCTCCTCTCAGCACTAGGGATACCCGGTTCGAATTCCCATCTGGGTGGAGTTTCCATGTTTTCCCCATGTTCTGCCCTGTCTTGGGTGTATTTGCCCAGCACCTGAAACATTCTCCCCTGGATGGGCATGGGGAACCCCCCGCGACCCTAATATAGAATAAAGCGGGTGATAATGAATGAATGAACTTACAAGTGGGCGACACGGTGGCTCAGCACTAGGGAGTCCCGGTTCGGGTGGAGTTTCCATGTTCTCCCCGTGTCTGTGTGGGTTTCCTCCGGGTTCTCCGGTCTCCTCTCACAGTCCAAAAACATGGATCAAGTCAATTGAGTTCTCAAAATTGCCCCATATAGAGTGTGTGTGTGTGAGTGAGTGTGTGCCCAGCGATAGATTGGTACCCTGTCCTGGGTGTATCTGCCCAGCGCCCGAAACGTTCTCCCCTGGATGGGCATGGGGAACCCCCCCCCCCGCGACCCTAATAGAGGATAAAGCGGAAGATAATGGATGGATGGAACTTACAAGTGTGAACAGCACAAGTCATAGGTCTGTGGTTAAGGAACCTGCCTTGCAACCTGATGGTCCCCAGTTCGATTCCCGGCACCACCAAGCACTTCGGCTGAAGTGCCTTTGATTATTGAATCCCAATTGCTCCCCTGGTGTTTTGTGTACAAGGCTGCCCACCTCTCCAGGCACGTGTGCTGACTTTACTTAGTGTGTGTGTTTCATTGCATGGATGGGTTAAATGTGGAGGAAAAATTCCTCTGTGCGTAACCACAGTAGGCAAAATAAATCACTTTTTCACTTATTCATTCAGTCATTATCTCCCGCTTTATCCTCTATTAGGGTCGCGGTGGGGTTCCCCATGCCCATCCAGGAGAGAACGTCTCGGGCGCCGGGCAGATACACCCAGGACAGGGTGCCAATCCATGGCTTGGCACACACTTACTCACACAGACACACTCTATATGGGGCAATTTGGAGAACTCAATTGACTTGATCCATGTTTTTGGACTGTGGGAGGAAACCAGAGAACCCGGAGGAAACCCACGCAGACACAGGGAGAACATGGAAACTCCACCCAGATGGGGATTCGAACCGGGAATCCCTAGCGCTGAGAGGAGAACGTGCTAACCACTAAGCCACCGTGCTGCCTCACTTTTTCTTTTATTGCTCAGTTTCCCAGGAGCAGCATGTTAACAGTAAAAATGACTATTATTACCCAGTATAAAGAGTGTGGTGTAAGATCAGTCGCTTTTTGGACGCTTTTTGAAGACCCTGTTGTGTTCAAATGTTAACAAACACTTGAAAATAGTGGACACCTATATGGATAGACAGAGGATTTGTCCTTAATTGTTTTTACTTCACTTAAAACAGTACACCAAACTAGAGTTTGAGGCAATGTGCAGGAAGATGGTGAATGCAGAGTCAACGACCCCCATCAGATCACTCTTGACATCGCTTGTTGAAATTTGTGAGGTTGAAGCAGTTTTCCATGAGATTCAAATGGGTGAAAGGGATTCGTGTGCAGATTTACAGTAAGTCCTCTGTCTTTTTCCTGAATATTTAACAGATAGAGCCACCTGTTTAATAATGAAAGGACTAGAGCATTAAGATATCTTTATAATGTAAACGAAACAACACTCAAGATGGAACCTGAATATTAATTGGACTGGCGGTCCTGCAGGACGCCCCCTAATGGACTCACATATAGTTTTCCAGTTGTTGGTTTTTCCATTTGTTTAATATCACTACATGGCTGTCCTACACTGTTGTTGCTGCCTGGCCGCTCAAGGAGGATAAGTCCCCCACTGAGTCTTGGTCCTCTCAAGGTTTCTTCCTAAATAACATCATAAAAGGGAGTTTTTTCTTGCCACTGTCGCTTCGGCTTGCTCTTTGGGGGTTTAAAGGCTTTTCATTCTGTAAAGCTGCTTTGTGACGATGTACGGCTGTAAAAAGCGCTATAGAAATAAATTACTTGAACTTGAACTTGAACTCAAGAACCAAGGTCCTTAAAGCCTAATGATTCCTTTCACTTGCTATCTTTGTAGATGGAAAACCGACTCCTCGGACAGCACGCAGACCCTCCCCAAAAATGTGACACAGCATTTAAAGATGGTTGTCGCTGAGACTCTCTGCAGGGCTGCACCAAGGAAAGAGTTTTACACCGTGCATAAATATGAAATACCTAATGGGACCATGAGCGTCAGAGCAAAGTATGAAACATTGGACGGTTTGGAGAAATGTCTGAAATGTTCTTCTTACAAAACATCAGAGCTCACTGACAGTCAGTCCATCACATCACGAGTGAAAAAAGGCTTCCAATCTGTTGCTGGAAATATTCGGAAGAAAACAAGAAAGATCTTGAAATTGACCGGAAACAAGAATAAAGTACAAAGTACACAACATCAAGAATATGTTCGTCTTTCAGACGACCTGTACATGAAGAAACCGGTGCGGCTGCATGTCAACACCGAAACCTGTACAGAGGAGCTGATCCTTCAAGTTACTGATCTAATTTTGAACGAGGACCTGATGGCCATGTCCAGATCTTCTGAATCATTGGAATCAGACCAGACAGCAGATTCACAGTCGAATGAACTGAAAGCAGGAACGTCTACAAAAAGCCCAAATTCCACCCTGAGGTCTGATGAGGTATCTCACTTGGTGCGCAAGATTCTGCTAAAGAACTCTTTCTTACGAACTGGGCCCAGTGCCCCATCATCTGGGAGCTCAGTAGCAGATCTTCAGATTGCTACTGAAAGCATAGTGAACACTGTAATTACACTTTTTGACAAGTATCAGAAGTCCATGTCTTCCCTGGAGGTGGACGATGGGCTGGATGTCTTCTCTGGCATCTCTAGAATGGACATCAAGGATATAAAATCCATCCTTAGTCCAGTAAGACTGGTGAAAAAAGTTCGGAAACAAATTCCCCAGTGTTTCCTTTACCAAATACAGAGCTTTAACGGAGAGGCGGAGAAGCAGATCATCGTTGATTCCATACGAGCAACAACTTCACATTCACAAAAATCAGTTCTTGAAACATCTGGAGATGCAGTAATGAGAGATCCTGAGAATGTGCTCACAGTCTCGCCTATAGAAAAGGCTTCCAGCTCTGATATTCTGCTTTTAAAAATAGCAGAATGGGGCAAGGATGTAAATTATCTGAACTGCACCTGTGATGAGATCATCAGTAAAGTGGTTAAGATGTACAGAGATGAAGTAAAAGGTCCACCTTCATTAGAGAACATCCAGATCCTGTCATCTAAAGACTTCCAGAGCAAGTGCACCCAATTTGTACGAGATGTCCTGTCGGAACCGGTGTATTATTACCCAGAGGCGGTGCCCTCCTATGAACCAAACAAGCAAGTTTTATTTGCCTTGGCATTACATCTGGACCAGACTGCATCTATGATCTCAGCTTTAGTTGGAAACACACTGCAGAAGTTTCTAAGTTCCAAAAATTCAGTGATGACAAGTGACTGGAATATTCACTCCACCTCCACAGCCTCCACAATGATATTGGATGAGTCCTCTGAATGCGCCAGAATATTTGTACCACTGCGTCTTTTTATGGCGGTGCGAAGAAGACTGAAGACCTTCTTTCATTCCTGTACCTTGGTGTGTGCATCAGAGCCTGAAGATAGCCAAGTCATTTCCATCTCAATCGCTGAGGACGGCTCCGTCACGGAAATCATGAACCCGGCGGAGGGACTTGTGAACCATGCTACTGGACAAGTAGAAGTTCCTGGACATGGTGTCTTTTCATCAGACACCATCCTCCAAATGCCATCGTTGTTAACCACAGAAGATTCAGAGCAGATTCTGACTCAGAGGTTCTACAGTTTCACAGAGGATTTCTTGGAGAACTTACTCCAAGTGTTCTGGACTTCGAAAAGCATGAAGACTCCATGCAGTTTAGCCATGCCCTCAAAAGAAGTTATCAGTACTCCTGACCTGAACCTGGAGCATTTTCAGTTTGGAGACACGGTTTCAGTAAATGCACCTAAACTTTACGGCTCTGGTTTAGAGGCCAAGAGGAGAAAATGTTTACGATTTAAGGTACGAATTAAACTTTATCTATGTCTTCATATTATTCTTCTACATAATGCATTAAACAAATGAATCACGTTTTCTTCTTTCTTTTTGTACCCAAGTTCCCCAGAAGGTGCCACAAAGTGGGCCCTGCCCCCCCTGAAGCTCCCCTCATAGATAGGTTTGGTTCATTTTATAAAGACAACAGTAAGTGGAGTGTGTATTCACACCATAAGGTTCTGATTCCACTTTAGTTTGGGATTTTGCTGTAAATGATTCTCTCATTTCAGCTGCACACATGGAGTCAAAGTCTTCTGGTACCTCCAACAAAATGCCTTCCAACCTGCTCCGCAGGATCTACACCGGAATCTCCAGATTCTTCCACAGCAGCTTTTAACGTCTACCTATTGAATCAGTACGTAAAAATAAAAAAACTCATAATTTAAAAGCTTATTAGGGTCGTGGGGGGGTCCCTATGCCCATCCAGGGGAGAACGTTTCAGGTGCTGGGCAGATACACCCAGGACAGGACGCCAATCTATCACTGGGCACACACTCACTCACACAAACACACTCTATATGGAGCAATTTGGAGAATTCAATTGACATGATCCATGTTTTTGGACTGTGGGAGGAAACGGGAGAACCCGGAGGAAACGCACACGGACACGGGGAGAACATGGAAACATTTAAATATTTAAATATTTTTGAACTTAAACTGCCCCACTTTAGAAAAAATGCATAGCTATATAAAGACTCAAATATTGATACTTGAATCAGTGCATATTGACTTAAATTCAGATTAACTAACCTGTTAGAAACTTGTTTTTAGGGGAATGGATTTGGATAGGGGCGGCACCGTGCCTTAGTGGTTAGCACATTTGCCTCTCAGCGCTAGGGATTCCCAGTTCAAATCCCCATTTGGGTGGAGTTTCCATGTTCTCCCCATGTCCTCGTGGGTTTTCTCCGGGTTCTCCGGTTTCCTCCCACAGTCCAAAAGCATGGATCAAGGTCAATTGAGTTCTCCAAATTTCCCCATATAGAGTGTGTCTCTGTGAGTGAGTGTGTGCCCAGCGATAGATTGGCGTCCTGTCCTGGGTGTATCTGCCCAGCGCCCTAAACGTTCTCCCCTGGATGGGCATGGGGAACCCCGCCTTGACCCTAGTAGAGGAGCAAGCGGAAGATAATGGATGGATGGGTTTGGATAAGTTCAACTTTTTAAACGAAATAACACTCAGGAACAAGAGTCATTAAGGACTAATGATTGTGTTTTCTTGGTATCTTTGTAGATGGAAGGCCAACATGCATCATGCAACAGCATGCAGTTCCTCCCCAAAAATATGACACACCATTTAAAGATGGTTGTAAAGCATCAGGCCGTTTGGAGAAATGGCTTTTAACCTGCCGCTGGAAATATTCGCAAGAAAACCCAGAAGGTGCTGAAATTCACCAGAAAAAAAGAATAAAGTACAATGTACACAACATCAAGAATGAGACGATCTGTCCATAAAGAAACCGGTGAGGCTGCATGTCCACACTGATACCTGAACAGAGGAGCTGATCCATTAATTTACTGATCATCTGTCAATCCCATCCTCTGAACAGGGAACTGATGGCCATGTCCAGATCTTCTGAATCATTGGAGTCAGGCCAGACAGCAGATTTACAGTCTAATGAACTGGAAGCAGGAACATCTACAAAAAGCCCAAATTCCACCCTGAGGTCTGATGAGTTCCTCATGAAGGCACCTCAGTGAGCAAGATTCTGCTAAATAACTCTTGATTACAAACAGGGACCAGTGCCACATCATCTGGGAGCTCAGAAACATATCTTCAGGTTGCTGCTAAAAGCATAGTGAAGACCGTGATGAAACTTTTTGATAAGTATCAGAAGTCCATATCTTTCCTGGAGGTGGATGATGGGCTGGATGTCTTTTTTCGGTCGCACAATACAATACAATAAATACAATAAAAGTTCCAGCAGAAGCTTTGATGGCAATAAAAAAGGACTTCTTGATGGAACTAATAAAATAAAAATTTTAAGGGAAAAAATAAGAATGGAATTTGTGTCTAATTAATAAGGATTTAATCAGGACTTTTTGTCGATTGTTATTTTTCTAAATGATATTGCAATTTAATGAGGTTATTGTCTGTGATGCATCAACTATTTATACTGCATTTCTGCATAATAATCAGTTTTTTACAGCCATATAACAGCTCTTAACAGGTGAATTGATACAGACAGCATTACTAAAGGGCTACGTGTGAATTGCACGGCACACCACAGAATAAGATATCTAGTTATGATGGTGGTAGCTGATTTCCCTCACCTGTGCCTGGATAAAGTTTAAATGAAAGAAATAATGAAGAAAAAAGACCAAATTAAAAGTCTGGAAGTCCTCCCAGTTCATACATCACAGACCCAAACGTGGAGATGTGTTCATTTGAAATGAGAAAAACAGTTACAACATTCCACCTCTAGATGTCACCGTAAACCAACATTATTTAATTACATTTAGCAGACACTTTTATCCAAACTGTTGTTACAAATGAGAACAAGAAAAAGTCAGTAGTTAAGGAAGAACCCAGCTACACTGTAGAATTTTCAAATCTTATAATTATCGTATCCTGCACCTCACTCTCTTTTTAAATTATTTATTTATTCATTCATTATCTTCCGCTTTATCCTCTATTAGGGTCGCGGTGGGGTTCCCCATTCCCATCCAGGGGAGAACATTTTGGGCGCTGCGCAGATACACTCAGGACAGGGCGCCACTATCGCTGGGCACACACTCACTCACACACTCACTCACACACACACACACACACAGACACACTATATGGGGCAATTTGGAGAACTCAATTGACTTGATCCATGTTTTTGGACTGTGGGAGGAAACTGGAGAACCCGGAGGAAACCCACGTGGACATGGGAAGAACATGGAAACTCCACCCAGATGGGGATTCGAACCGGGAATCCCTAGCGCTGAGAGGAGAACATGCTAACCACTAAGCCACCGTGCCGCCTTTTTAATTATTATTGTTATTATTTTTAATAGCAGGTGTTTGCGAAAGAGATGTGTTTTGAGTTCTTTCTTAAATATGCTAATTTACTTACGGACAGAGGTGGGAAGATAGTTCCACCATTTCGCAGTGGTGAACCTAATGGAGTGAGAATTAGCACCATGGTGAGCTGGAATAATCAGGTGACAAACATCGGTAGAATGTAGTGAACGAGTTGTAGTGAATTTTAAAAATATAGAGTGAAGGTAAGAGGGGCCAGATCCAGAAATGGTCCTGTAGGCCAGAGTCAGTGACTTGTACTGACTGCAGGTAGACCCACATTGGTAACTTCAGTGGACCTGGGATTTGGACCAACAACCTTCAGAATAATAGCCCAACACTCTAAAACCACTGAGCTACCACACCCTGTATGTGAAACTAAATCTTAAGAAAGGGTCCCAACCCAGCAATCCCATGGGTCTCATTCCCAGAGCTGACAAAGTTTGGAGTGTATACTGATGCCAAGCAGGAGAACATGTTTACTGCCTTATTTTATGGTTTTATTTCATGGCCAGCATAGTGGCATCAAAAGACGTCAACCGCCATAGTGCCATATGTTTCAACAGATTAGTTACTTTGCTAATTTTGTTTAGTTACTTTCTAATTTTGCATGTAAGTCTTAAACTATGCCATAGGATAACTATGCCCTTTATCAATTTAATCTTTAAAAGCGTGTGACCTACAAAATAATTGTAGTATTACACTTTAACTTTTGTTTTCAGTGCTTGGGATACGCCTGTTTATTCCAGAAAAAGGTCATATTTCGTTGTTATAGAGAACTAAGAGAATTTACATGGTACTGAATTTCAGGCAACAATATTGGAAGACTTGTCTGTACAAAGTCAGAAAGTCAGAAAAGCCACAATCAAACAGATTGGAGAATGAGAGACGGAGCCTGGCAGTAGATTACACATCAGATCTCGCCTGGGACTGTGCAAGGATTAAACTGAACTATGTTTTATAGTAAAAATAAAAACAATACTTTGCAGCACTCCTTAGTCCAAATAGCTTCTTAGGCACATGAACAGGTCTTAGAATTTCCTTTATATCTATCTTATTAAATCATGCAGCATGCTGAAACACAGTGAGGGCAGTGCAGACAGGATTTGGCAAACCCCAAACATATTTTTTCAGCGTTTAGGCTGCAATGATTATGATTAAGATAACCACACCCCTACTTCTCAGTGAACTGTTGTCTTTTTGTTGCCAGTAAGACTGTCTTTCCTCTTCACCGTGTCTTACACTTCTTTAAATGCCATGATTTAACAGTTTCATCAAGCAAAAAAGGGAACTGAACAACAGAATCTCTAAAATTTTGCTGACCGTTTTTTGCCACTTTAGTCATAACACCTTTTTCTGAGAGGTGAAAACATAACATTTTCGACTGTTAAAATAAAAGATGAAAATAAAAAAAACATGAGAAACAAAACACATTTCATTGTATTTTAACACTCTGTGTTTCAGGGGAGAGTGATGGAACTGTTGCCTTGTTTTCTTTGGTGTATTTTCACAATAGAATATTGTGGATGTAAGTAATACACAAAAGTCTCATGCAAAACTTTAAGTGAAGTGCAGTTTATGGACTTAATTTTTGAATCAGACTTTCCAAACATTTCCACCTTGCATCTCGGTTTCAAAGAGCAAACGTCTTCAATAATAATAATTTTTTTAAATTAGGCATTTTTTATTTGCCTATTGCCTATTGACATTAAATAATAAATATAATGTGCATGCAAATAAAAAACCTACTCCTTTATCTACTTTATTATTAATTTGTACGACACACTGGCTTGTAGACTGTTCAAAACTCATGCTCAACAATTTTACTATTATTTCATCTCCCAAATATAACATAATATTGTTGGTTTAATTGGTCCTGCCATTTCTCTAAAAAAAATAAAATTCAGCAAATGGTCCATATTGTGTTTCACAGGTCTGTGTCCTTTCACAGTTTTAAACTAGCATGTTTTTTTCACCCTACCTTAGAATAACTGATGTCGCCCAAACTGTAAGCAAGAGAGGAGAGAGCCTTCAGTCTGATTGGGAAGATTGTGGGTTTTTTAAAGCTCTTGGTGAGAACTGAATATAAGAGCATACTAAGTAATGGCATGTTCCAACACTTGTTTGGAGCATCCTAACTGCAATAGAGCACAAGCAGGTAAGGCCTGTGACAACTCTGTGTTTAAGATACAATAATACTGAAATGTCATCAGTTACTATTAAGGAAAGTTATTTGGTGAATAAAATGTAGATGATGTTTTTAGGTAAAGAGTGCAGTGTGGATAAATGTGCTAACAGCATGTGGATGCGCCTGGCTCTTCTCTTTATCATCATCTTGATAGCGAAAGGACTTTTGATCACATGGTCCACGCTGTGCAAGCTTGATATAAAAATGAACTTCATCTTATCTAATCATCGAGCCAATGACCTAACTCTGTTAGAATGACAGTTGTTTATGTAAAACACTAAAATACAGTACAAAATGATTTTTTGTAAGATCAATATAAAGATAATACTACATAAATGCTAGCTATCTTTTTATGTATGTAATTGTATATATATGGTATTTTACTATATTAAATGATAAAAACTGTTGACTTAAGATCATACCACAAAGACAATAAGCACATAAAGCTCTCGCTATCTGAATGATGAGCACAAGTGCAGTATAAACATGCGTGTAAAATGATACCATAAAACATACCCTGAATTATATAAATTATGACACACATAGTTTATCAAGGGTGGCACGGTGGCTTAGTGGTTAGCATGTTTCCTCTCAGCACTAGGGTTTCCCGGTTCGAATCCCAATCTGGGTGGAGTTTCCATGTTCTCCCCGTGTCTGCGTGGGTTTCCTCCGGGTTCTCCGGTTTCCTCCCACAGTCCAAAAACATGGATCAAGTCAATTGAATTCTCCAAATTCCCCAGAGTGTGTATGCGTGCATGTCTGTGTGAGTGTGTGCCCAGCGATAGATTGGCGCCCTGTCCTGGGTGTATTTGCCCACTCCCCTGGATGGGCATGGGGAACCCCACCGCGACCCTAATATAGGATAAATTGAAAGATAATGAATGATTGAATGAATGAATGAATAGTTTATTAGGAACCATCTTCCATTTATCTTGACTGTTAAAACTATGTGTTTTGAAAAGTTTTCAATTATATTAAATTAAAAATGTATTATTATATAAATAAAAATTCTATTATAATTAATTATAATGGAACATGGGCGGCTTAGTGGTTAGCACATTCGCCTCTCAGCGCTAGGGATTCCCGGTTCGAATCCCCATATGAGTGGAGAAACCATGTTCTCCCTGTGTACGTGTGGGTTTCCTCTGGGTCCTCCGGTTTCCTCCCACAGTCCAAAAACATGGATCAAGTCAATTAGGTTCTCCAAATTGCCCCATGTAGAGGGTGTCTGTGTGAGTAAGTGTGTGCCCAGTGATAGATTGGCGCCCTGTCCTGGATGTGTCTGCCCGGCGCCCGAGACGTTCTCCCTGGATGGGGATAGGGAACCCCACCGCGACCCTAATAGAGGATAAAGCGGAAGATGATGGATGAATGTATTAATGAATAATGGAACCTATATGGCAATGTTTTCTGCTATACATTTACAATGTGTTTACAAGTGCCATGACAAATGCTTGAGTGGTCAAGAAAAACAGGCAGTCCTGCAACACATTGCATGTCCTCCTCAATGCACTAATGTCAACGTCACTAAGTCTTGGCATCATAAGAAACAGAGTAAAGTAAAGCAAACAAAATAATCATGGTTTTACAAAAGGCTTGAAACAACCTTCTGGCCTAAAGTCGTAAACCAACATTTTGTTACAAAAGATAACCCTGTTCCTTTTTTCTTTCAGTGCTTAGAGCGGGCATGTTTAATGAAGGAGAAGAGAATGCAGAGAATTCGACCCTAAAACTATGTGGAAATCTCCAGAAACCAACGACACTGCTTTACAATGTCACGGCAGGTTTGTCTTTCTACAGAACGAACAATTTTTGTTTCGTTTAAAATCCAGGTCATTCCATAAAAGATAACATTACATAATATTCAATAAACGGTCCTGTTGTAAGGATGTGAAGACACTTATTTCCTTATGATTTTATGGTTTATCAGAGGTTATCTGGCTGCTCACCAAAAAGAAAAGGTTTTGAATTTGTTCATGACACAGAAAGATGCAAATGTTTGGTCACCCTTAACCAAACTATATACACCTTTCATTCATCAACACAAATACATTTAACAAACCAGAAATCCCAAATAATAAAACTTCTTTTTTTCTAGATCGCAGGGGTCAATTTTATTCCAAAGGGATGGCACTGGTTTTGGAGCTTCTGCTATTTTTTCTCAGTGGGAAAAGCAAAGGACAGAACATTGGCCAAAATTGTGGAATACTGTACAAAGCACGATGCCAGCCTGGCCATCGGGGAAAATGAAGCTGAAATGGTAGGAAATCAGAAGTAGTTTGTTGCCTTGATATGAATCATTTTGAGAGTGTGGTAGCTCGGTGTTTAGGGGTTTGGACTTGCTAAAGGTTGTGGGTTTAAATCCCAGCTCCACTAAAGTTACCAATGTGGGTCCTTCATTGCGCCTGGCATGTTGTATGGCCAACACTGTGCTCTGACCCCAACGATCAAGTTGAGATACTTGTAAGTAGCTCCGGATAAAAGCTTCTGATAAATGAGCAAACGTAATATAAATGTGATTAAAGCAAAATAACACAAGTAAAAAAAAACAATGTATATGTATATTTACATTGTATTATTGGGCTACATACTACTATTATGGTTTTACATTAAATATACATCATATACTCTATGCGAACAAATTTCGGGAAATTCACACAATACACCTACAGAAGCATTGATTTCATTTTATTCCAGCACTTCTGAAATGTCCTTTTGTAAGATTTTGATGCGTCTGTAGAAATGTTTTTCTCGTTCATCTAGACAAGCATTTGTGAGCTCAAATACAATTTGTGGATTAAAGGGTTACAATAACTATCAAGGCTTAATATAGGCTGGTCAGGTTCTGCCAAACCAAATCCACCTAACCTTGCCTTTATGAATTTTGCTTGATATGCTGGAACACAAAATGCCCCCCCCCCCCCCCCCCCCCCCCCC
>JAFMOD010000119.1:1670396-1778965 GCA_019802435.1 Corydoras maculifer
GGGGGGGGGGGTTCCCCATGCCCATCCAGGGGACAACATTTCGGGCGCTGGGCAGATACACCCAGGACAGGGCACCAATCTTTCACTGGGCACACACTCACTCACATAGAACCACTCTATATGGGGCAATTTTGAGAATTCAATTGACTTGATCCATGTTTTTGGACTGTGGGAGGAAACCGGAGAACCCGGAGGAAACCCACGTGGACACGGGGAGAACATGGAAACTGCACCCAAATGGGGATTAGCACTGAGAGGAGAACATGCTAACCACTAAGCCGCCATGAGCATCATTGTCCCAATAATTAAAAGATATATTAATAAATATATGTAGATATGTTACATGTCAGTATTTACAAAAGTGTTCTGTTACCTGATGCACTGGTGATCCAATCCCACACTGAAAACAACAAACCAGCTGATTAATAGGAGCTTTAAGACACAAATACAAATCTAAATCTTTGAAGGTTTGAGTAATTATAATTAGGCATTTTGTGAATGTGAATAATTCAGTCTAAGTGTTAAAGATCAAGAGAAACTGTAATAAAACTTACCAGATTTAGGAATGTATTGTGGTGTTCCTGTTTCAAGAAGGAAGAATAAATGAATCTCTTTATTTTCAGCCATAAATTCATATACAGTATAATATAAATATATCAGTTAACTCCTTCATGGCTTGCAGTTTCACATTGGAAAATGAAGCCGAACTCTGATGTTGGTTCAGAGGACCTGGCTCATGCTATCTGCTCTAGGTCATTTTAAAAAGTGTTGGATGAGGTTGAGGTCAGGGCTCTGTGTGGGCATTGGCTCAGGGCTTCAAATATTCAAACAAAATTGATGTTAACTGGTTAATTTTCTTATGTCCTGTAGCCAGCATTGGAATCTTATGCCAATAGAAGATGTGTTGGAGCAAAAAAAAAAAAAAACTTTTAGATGAATGTAAAAAGACTGTTGTTTCTAAAGGCACCTTTCATACAGAAACAATTCAAAGTGCTCTACAGAGTAGTAAAAATCAGAAAAGCTATTTAAAATAATTAAAATAGTGCATTAAACAAAGAAAAATATGAATAAAACCAAGAAATAAGTGCATAAGTATTGCAATAAGTGAAAATATAAAAAAATGCAATAAAAAAGTGCAATAAAAATATATAAACAAACAGGAATATTTTTGGTCTGGATTTAAAAATTTTCATAGTCTGGCCTCTTCTAATGTTCTTATTATGCTGGTTCCATTTGAGAGCGAAAGGAAGAACAGATCCACTAAATGCTACACTAAATGACAGACAATGTCTACTAAATCACTGGGCTGCTTTTTAATTTCTATTAAAAAAAAAAAAAAAAAAAAAAAACACTTTATATTTCCCACCTGCCTTCCAAGAACGCTGCTTAGCAGAGAGCCACAGGTTAGAAACCATTTCCTGTGGTAATTAAACAAATAATACATTTTACATGTGTAATATTTTGGTATTATGTTCTAATAGAAAAAAGGTTAAATGTTTTTGGAATATAATTTCATTTTTAATACGTCACTGACTTATGGTACTCATTCAGAATACGTGTCAACTCAGAAGTGGACTTCCTGGTATCAGAATTAACCTTATTCTTTGTTCTTTATAATACTTGGCCCATATAATCGCAATAAACCAATAAACATGTCTTTGTTAAATATTAGAAAGCTGACTGCGCTGTGAAACACCTTACATAAGCAATCCACCCCCTGCATATTTTGTAATATTATATTATATAGTATTAGTTTTCAACATAAAAGAAAAATTATAGGGGCACATAATGTCATGAAATATAATTTAAGAGATTTTCCTATTCAAACACAAACCTACATACACACCATTCTTACAACGTCTCTTATTGTCCTAATGTGTTCTTTCATAAGCCACAGTTTATCATTTTATGATGATTAAATTAAATCTGGTGCATGTTATCGTGAGTTTGCTACCAAAGCATCAGTAATTGAAACGAAGTGCAGGTGAATCACCTTACTGTCCTCCTTTAATAAAGACCAGGTAATAAACTCCAGCAGGGGCATCAGAGAAACCAGTCTTTTCTTTCTCAAACCAAGCAGGCGTAGCATCTGTGCTAGCTCATCTCCCAGCATGCCACAGCTCTGAGTAAAAAATGTCAAATCAAACCAAATTTATTAGTCACATCCGTAGTTAAGAGCGGCACAGTGGCTTAGTGGTTAGCATGTTCTCCTCTCAGCACTAGGGATTCCCAGTTCATATCCCAATCTGGGTGGAGTTTCCATGTTCTCCCCGTGTCCGCGTGAGTTTCCTCCGGGTTCTCCAGTTTCCTCCCACAGTCCAAAAATATGGATCAAGTCAATTGAATCCTCCAAATTGCCCCATATAGAGTGTGTGTGTGTGTGAGTGAGTGTGTGCCCAGCGATAGATTGGCGTCCTGTCCTGGGTGTATCTGCCCAGTGCCCGAAATGTTCTTCCCTGGATGGACATGGGGAACCCCCCTGCGACCCTAATATAGGATAAAGCGGAAGATAATGGATGGATGGATGGATGGATGGACATGCGTAGTTATACACGGTACAGCCAGCAGTGAAATTCTTTTCTGACCTCTCATGTAAAAAAATTGGATTTACAAATGAAAGAAGTAAAATAAAATAAAATAAAATATATATTTACGATGTGCAAAAAAAACGTACGGATATAAACTAAAAATTGTTTTGTAAGTTATAATTAAAGTGTGTAGTGCATCTGTGTGCAACTAATGCAGTGCAGGGTTAAAAAGGTGTTTGAGTTGTTAAGTTTGAGTTGTTGAGTTGTGGGTGGGATTATGTCCGTTTAGCCCGTTTGGTCCTAAAGCTGTTACCTAAATGTCAAGGCTATTAATAATAACATTAATGCTATACAATACATTCCAACCCAACTATAAACAGTTTTTTGTCATAAAACAATATGACTTTGTTTTTATTATAGATTTAACATTTGCTTAACGTTTTCATGGTTTGTAAGTTAGAATGTTAGCAACATACATTTATTCATTTATTCATTCATTATCTCCTGCTTTATCCTCTATTAGGGTCGCGGTGGGGTTCCCCATGCCCATCCAGGGGAGAACGTCTCAGGCGCTGGGCAGATAGACCCAGGACAGGGCGCCAATCCATCACTGGGCACACACTCACTCACACAAACACACTCTATATGGGGCAATTTTGAGAATTCAATTGACCTTGATCCATGTTTTTGGACTGTGGGAGAAAACCGGAGGAAACCCATGCGGGCACGGGGAGAACATGGAAACTCCACCCAGGGGGATTCGAACCGGTAATCCCTAGTGCTGAGAGGCGAACGTGCTAACCACTAAGCCACCGTGCCGCCCTCAACATAAATTTAATGATAGAAAATATATCTGTAACATATTTAATTTTAACTCCGAGACAAACAGCTCAAGTTACAAAGATACATGATAATGACATTAAAAATCAATCAATTATTGTTTAATAAGATGGACTGATGTTTTAAACAACAACTATTTTCATAAAACATTTTTCTTACTATAATAACCAGAGAACACAAAAACAGACAAAAATATCGGGACACTATCGGGACTCACTTCTATTTTGGAACCTCTATCTCATCCTCTCTCTCAAAATTTAAAAGTTGATCTGTAATAATTATTGGCTTATTTGTAAAATCGGACAATAAAACCCATATGGACCTTGCTTTTGGCAATTTAGATGCTTGTATTCATTGTTGCTAAATATCTGATTAGTATGAGTTAAAACATTACACAAGAGAAAACATTTCTCGGTTCTGTGGCGTTACTAAGTTAAAGATTTTTGACGGGATTGTTAACAGAACATAAAGCATTAAAACTTACTTCAGATACACGGTGCAGTTCTTTAGCCCATTCCATGACTCTCTGCTGGACCAGTTCACTGTGATCCTCTGTGTTCTCCTGTTTTTTCTCATTTTGCTGGAATCTTTCTTTCAGCCACGGGCTCCCTTCAGACAGCTACAAAATAAAAGTGAATTATCAATTATTAGACATTTAATTCAAACGGGGCGGCACGGTGGCTTAGTGGTTAGCAAATTCGCCTCTCAGTGCTAGGGGTTCCCGGTTCGAATCCCCATCTGAGTGGAGTTTCCATGTTCTCCCCGTGTCTGCGTGGGTTTCCTCTGGGTTCTCCGGTTTCCTCCCACAGTCCAAAAACATGGATCAAGTTAATTGAATTCTCAAAATTGCCCCATTTAGAGTGTGTCTGTGTGAGTGAGTGTGTGCCCAGCGATGGATTGGCGCCCTGTCCTGGGTCTATCTGCCCAGCGCCCGAGACGTTCTCCCCTGGATGGGCATGGGGAACCCCACCGCGACCCTAACAGAGGATAAGCGGGAGATAATGAATGAATGAATTAATTAATTCAAACGGATGTTTTTTTAAACTTAAATAACTCATTGCAAACCTTATCAACATTGTTAAGTTCATCGGCCCACTGCAGTATGAGTTTGCGGCTCTCCTCCAGACTGCGTTCAGTTTGAGGGTCGTCTGGTGGATTTGATGCATCACCATCCAGCTTACTATCTGCTCCATCATTACCTTCCTGCTTTGTCACAACACACAGACAGAATTAACAATTAATTGGTGCATCATTTTGGATGGGCAGCACGGTGGCTTAGTGGTTAGCACATTCGCCTCTCAGCACTAGGGATTCCCGGTTCGAATCCCCATCTGGGTGGAGTTTCCATGTTCTCCCTGTGTCCGCGTGGGTTTCCTCCGGGTTCTCTGGTTTCCTCCCACATTTCAAAAACAGGGATCAAGTCAA
This sequence comes from Corydoras maculifer, assembly GCA_019802435.1. NCBI lineage: Eukaryota > Metazoa > Chordata > Actinopteri > Siluriformes > Callichthyidae > Corydoras > Corydoras maculifer. Next base: position 1,675,190 of record JAFMOD010000119.1, read on the forward strand.
GTGAGTTCTCCAAATTGCCCCATAAAGAGTGTGTGTGTGTGAGTGAGTGTGTGCCCAGCGATGGATTGGTGTCCTGTACTGGGTGTATCTGCCCAGCGCCCGAAGCGTTCTCCCCTCGATGGGCATGGGGAACCCCACCACGACCCTAATAGAGGACAAAGCGGGAGATAATGAATGAATGAATCATTTTGGATTTGTAGTGTCTAGTGTACAAACTGAGTATTTCATTTTCAGCTACCACAACCCATGACCTTGTCTCAACTTTTATAGACACATACATTGTTATGTTAGCTGTCAAAAGTTCACTACATGCGATTGTTCTTACAAAAGTCAATAAATCATTCAACTTAAAGCTTGGACAACTTTCTATCAGAGCCAAGCCAACATCATACATGTGTTATACATGACACATAAGCAGAACTGCTGACATGAATCATTTATATAAATGTAACGTTTTAAAGATCATAAAACAAATGAATGTTTTATTACTGCTCATATATAATATATTTTCACCTTGCACACTTGTGCCACCTGTACTTTCCAGTTAATGAGAAAATTGACACACTCCTGAAGACTACGAAGGTCCTTCAGGCTCTGCTGATGCTGTCTTTGCTATAAAGAAAACACAGACAACACATAAATCTTTGTGTGTGTATTACAATATGAAATTACTTTTTAAAGGCATCACAGATGTGCTATATAATAGTAATATCAAGTCTATCAATAAGTTGCATATATTCCAGCATGATATTGTTCAGATTTTAATAATCATTGAAAATACTTAATTAAACAATTCATTTATTCATTCATTCATTATCTTCCGCTTTATCCTCTATTAGGGTCGCGTTGGGGTTCCCCATGCCCATCCAGGGGAGTACGTCTCGGGCGCTGGGCAGATAGACCCAGGACAGGGCGCCAATCCATCGCTGGGCACATTAATTTAACAAGTACTTGATAATTTTATACGCAAAGCAATATTTATACATTAAAATATAAAAAAATATTATCTGTCTATGTGGGCGGCACGGTGGCTTAGTGGTTAGCACGTTCGCCTCTCAGTGCTAGGGATTCCCGGTTCGAATCCCCATCTGGGTGGAGTTTCCATATTCTCCCCGTGTCCGCGTGGGTTTCCTCCGGGTTCTCCGGTTTCCTCCCACAGTCCAAAAACATGGATCAAGTTAATTGAGTTCTCCAAAAATTGCCCCATATAGAGTGTGTTTGACTGAGTGAGTGTGTGCCCAGCGATGGATTGGTGCCCTGTCCTGGGTCTATCTGCCCAGCGCCCGAGACGTTCTCCCCTGGATGGGCATGGGAAACCCCACTGCGACCCTAATAGAGGATAAAGCGGGAGATAATGAATGAATAAATGAATTATCTGTCTATGTTTTTATTCATATATTATAACAATTGTTCCACAGATTCCACAGATATTTAATTGAATGAAAATACAATTTCAGTTCATTAAAAATCTTAACAAAATACATCATTTCAAGTTAGAAAAAAATACAACAAAAGAATTTGTGGTTCAGTTCCAGAGTTTTGCAACTGGACGTATGATTTTTATTTAAAATGTAAAAGTTGAAAGAAAAGTAATGTTACCTGTGATCGAGACGAGGTGGTCTTGTTTTTAAATGGGCTGGCTGGGGCTGAGCTGTGAACCTGTGCTGTCTCTTCTGGGAGATTCCAGCGTACTGCGCCGATCGAGTGGCTTGGTTCCTCCACATTAGCCACAGAACTCAGTTCTGCACAGAACAAGACAGCACCAACACGATAGCTCATATAATATATCATAATCATCATCATTTTAGTAGTAATACTTATATTTAAAACAATATGATTTGCACTACTCAATATACAAAAATGAGAATATGAGAATTAAACGTATAAAAACCAAAACATACTTCTGCTTTTGTCTTTTAGGATCCCCTTCATCTTGAGCAGGTTATTATCCTGTGATTAAAGTCATTCTCATGTTTAGAACTTTTTAAAAACAGAAATACATGCATTTGAAACATAAAAAAATCAATATCTATACAACATACTGGAATACAGCATTGCTTATATTATGATTTAAATCATTTTAATATTTAAAATAAGATAAGTACATTAAATTAAATTTCAGTATATAAACCAATGTATGTCATAATTATATATAATCTAATTTACAAAATTTGTAAGATGATCACAGTTGGTTTTATAAAATGTGAATCTCAGTATGACATACCAGCCTTGGAGGTTCAGGAGAAGATAGAAGTGTCTGGTAATGCTGGTTGAAAATACTGCGAGATAGATCACTTTCTTTGCTGGACTTTATTTTTCTCCAGCGCATAGTGACCTTTGGCCCTTTATGACCCCTGCGTATCATAGTAGGAGTGGAAATTTGAGATTACGGTAAATGCTATACTCGTCACAGGGTTTACAGTAACCCCTTTATGAATAAGACGAGGTTAATTTTTCCAGTCATGAAATGTCTGTAATAGATATCTGAATTATAACCAATATTATATAAACTTTGATTCATTTTTCATTTGATTTTATGAATAATTACTTCTAGAACATTGGATTATTGACTATATACATATATCCATCCATTCATTATCTTCCACTTTATCCTATATTAGGGTCGCGGGGGGGGGGGGGGTTCCCCATGCCCATGCAGGGGAGAATGTTTCGGACGCTGGGCAGATACACCCAGGACAGGGCGCCAATCTATTGCTGGGTACACACTCACTCACACAGACACACTCTATATGGGGCAATTTGGAGAACTCAATTGACTTGATCCATGTTTTTGGACTGTGGGAGGAAACCGGAGAACCCGGAGGAAACCCACACGGACGCGGGGAGAACATGGACACCCAGATGGGGATTCGAACTGGGAATCCCTAGTGCTGAGAGGAAAACATGCCAACCACTAAGCCAGCGTGCCACCCTATATACATATATACAGTACATACATAAAACATATATTTAAATTTGTTTGTGTTGTCATTTGGTAAGTACAAAAAAAAAATGCAGATAGACATAGAACATGAAAAAAAGCAACAGCGAGATCACTGCTTTACTATTCACCTTCATTTATCCAATGACAGAGACACATTATCAAAATCTTGATTAGCATCGTCTCACTTAGAGACACATTTAAAATTCAAATATTATCTTACTCTTGCTGCTATTAATAACGACACTATTATGACTGTAGTCTGCAATACCAAAGCAGAGTAGGAAACAAAATATGGCTTAAAATAAGACATCAAAATGCTCCTAAATTTGCTTGGTTTTCGGTTAAAAGCCAAAAAATTTTTAAAAATTTGTTAAAACTTGTATTGATTTAGGGCAGCACGGTGGCTTAGTGGTTAGCACGTTCGCCTCTCAGCGCTAGGGATTCCCGGTTCGAATCCCCATCTGGGTGGAGTTTCCATGTTCTCCCCGTGTCTGCGTGGGTTTCCTCCGGGTTCTCCGGTTTCCTCCCACAGTTCAAAAACATGGATCAAGTCAATTGAATTCTCAAAATTGCCCCATATAGAGTGTGTGTGTGTGAGTGAGTGTGTGCCCAGCGATGGATTGGCGCCCTGTCCTGGGTGTATCTGCCCAGAGCCCGAGACGCTCTTCCCTGGATGGGGATGTGGAACCCCCCGCGACCCTAATAGAGGATAAAGCGGGAGATAATGAATGAATTAATGAATGTATTTATTTATGGAGAAGAGTTGAATTTTGTCTAATGTATTTCTAAATATAAAAATGACAACAACAAAAAAAACAAAAAAAGACTTTCTTGATCACTGCATTTTTTATTGGTTTCTTGCAAACTTAGCTCAGTTAATGTATTAACAATGAAAACAAGTAAAAAATTGTTCATGCTGAATGTAATCTTGGCGAAAACAGTGGTAAGAGTTCATTCTCATTTGTGGCAGTTATTATTTTATTTTAATAAAATTTTAATTATTTAAAAAACAATTCATTAGATGGCTTGAAAAAGCTTGTTATTTTATATGAATACAATTTTAAGATGTAACCTTTACTCCGGCAAAATTTTGTTTATCAGATATTTATGAAAATACAAATCTTAATCCCAGAAAAGTTTGGACATCTTCTATAAATGCAGTAAAAACTTAAATCTGGGGTTGTGGTAACTCAGTGGTTTGGGTGTCATTGAAACTGAAAAGTTGAGTTCAACTCCTGAGTCCACTGAAGTACCAGTGTGAACCCTTGAGTAAAGCCCTTAACCCTCATTGACCCAGGGGTGACCCTATAATATTTTCTGTAAGTCCTTTTGGATAACAGCATCTGCAAAATGACCTAGTGTAAAATGACCCAGAGTATTTTGTAAATATAAACACATTTATAAACTGTTTTTGAAGCACATTCAAAAACATATCAACATTTTATTAACGTTTGATTCTGGGAAAATGGACATCGGGTTTTGTGTGGCAAAGATTTTAAAAGTACCATTTACACAGGTACCAATTGGAAGCACAAAAAGCTACATCTGCCTTCATGTCGATTTCAGCAGGACAACGCAGGCTTCATTCGGCATTCGATACAGAGTAACTGTGTAGAGATAAAGTGCATGTGCTTGAATGGCTGGCCTGCAGTCCACATTGGTCCCCCATTAAAAATGTGCATAATCAAATCTTTTCTTTGTCCTTTTGTCTGCTGAATAAGTGTTCAGATAAATGAGCAAATTACAGATTATAGTTTTTATTGCATTTTTTGTGTCCGAACTTTGCTAGAACTGGGCTTCGTAGATTCAGTTGTACATGTGACATTTGTAACTCTGCAAGAACCTGACAGTTTAGGATTAAAAAATATTGTAGGAGTTACTGTTTAACCAAAAAATCCTTTTCCTAACTGTATAGCTTTGGTTTTCTTAAATCAATTGAATACTGCACACATCAGTTCCAACTCTGAAAGAACTGTTTGAAGATGACAGTCTCTTTGCCCTGTGGTATGATCTCCACCTGGAAAAAATAACACAAAAATTAGCTGCTTAAGAATTAAAATGTTATTTAGTTTATTATAAATAGCATGCTGTTTGTAATAAATATTTTGTTAAATAATGTGTTACTTAACCTGAGAATTGAACCCAGGACCTTTTTACTGTGATGTGAACTCACCGCTTTTCTTCATGCCAATGCTTAGTAAAAAAAATTCTACAATCATGCAAAATGTTCTATGTATTTAATATGAAAAACTTTAATAAAATGACTAAAACCAATATACAAGATTTAAAAGCAAAATTTTAATTTCTTGAAATTTTTGTATTATTTAATGAATTAAATAAAAAAATATATAAATAAAATAAAAAAAAAAATCACACTAGTTTTTATCCAGCCCTAAAAATTAGGCAACACTGTTCTATTCCTAAAGTTTTATTTACATACCTGTGTTTTCATTTTGGGGTAGTTCATCTGTTTAATAAAATCATCTGCAACCTTCAAAGCAGCCGCCTTCTCATCGGCATTTGCTCCACTGCCTGTTGATAAGAACAGATTTATCAGAAAAGATAAGCTTAAGACCAAAATCTAATTAAATAAGAATTTTACACTTTCTGTACAGATGGACTTTGTAGTTCTACAGTTCCAGACTGTCCATCTAGAAGAGGAATGAGGACAGAGTCCCCTTTACTCTGGTTACTAATGCTCAGAACCCCAATAGCACCACCACAGAGCAGGGATTATTTGGTGCCTTATTCCTATCCCAGCAGTGTCACTGAGGTAGAGAAATGAAACTACATAAACCCTCTCACCACATCAGTGTCACTGCAGAACTGACAATAAACAATCCACCACCCAAATGATACCTGAAAACAGATAACCTACAGTCTGTAATTGTAAAACTACAAAGTCTATCTGTATGGTAAGTGGAGGAAATAGATGGTGGAGCAAGAAGTGGGTGTGTCCAAAGGTTTAACTGGTACTGTTAATTTAATATTCCAAATGCTAAAAATACTCAATCTCCCTTTTCATATTTTTTTCCACTAATTTGCTATTTATTAATGTTTTCTCCATTGCTGACTTTAAGCATAAAAATCTGACCAAATTGCATTTAAAGCACATAAATTGCAGATTTTTTTAGATAAATATTTGCAGCAAACCAACTCGATAAAACTTTAAGTAGATAAATGAACTTTAATACCTTTCCAAACAAAGATCTTGCCATTGGCTCCATTGTCTAAAATGAAGCAGTCCTCACGTAGGAGCAGGTCTTTGACAAATGGACTTTTGTCTGAGACTTTGGTCAGCTTCATTGAGCCTGTAGCATCTGAAACCTAAATTAATAGCAAACATCCATGAAATGCAGTTTACCAAAGCATTCTCTCAACTTCTATTACATAGTAATTTTACAGATTAAATAGTATGGTACCTTGTAGAGGATGGCATTGTTAGATGCATCAGCTTGGCTGTCATCTTCTGCAGAGCCCTCACTAATTGTTGTTATTGGACCAAGAACCTGTCGATTGCATAAGAGGATGTAATCAATAAGAAATGTTGATCCATAAGTTCAGAATCATAGGTTCTGGATGCAATCAGCTACAATGATCCAGTTTTAACTAATAATAGTATACGGTATAATGGTATACGCGGCACGGTGGCTTAGTGTTTAGCACGTTTGCCTCTCAGCGCTAGGGATTCCCGGTTCGAATCCCCATCTGGGTGAAGTTTCCATGTTCTCCCCATGTCTGCGTGGGTTTCCTCCGGGTTCTCCGGTTTCCTCCCACAGTCCAAAAACATGGATCAAGTCAATTGAGTTCTCCAAATTGCCCCATAGAGTGTGTTTGTGTGTGTGTGTGCCCAGCGACAGACTGGGGTCCTGTCCTGGATGTATCTGCCCAGCGACCGAAACGTTCTCCCCTGGATGGGCATGGGGAACCCCCCACGACCCTAATAGAGGATAAAGCAGAAGATAATGAATGAATGAATGAATAATGGTATATGCCCGATCCCCCTTAAACTGCATAATTAAATAGTAATATGTTAATGAATTTTATACATCAGATCGATTGTTGCCACATTTTAACAGTACAGCATTCTATACAAGAGATCTGCAAACTAACAACAGTATTAATATTATTATAGCATTACAATATATCAAATATTATACTAATTAAACTAAGCCTAATAGTCTGAGATTTCTGTGCTTAGTGAATATATAACCCTAAAACTAAATTTGTTGCTGCACCATTTAGCAGCCATAATTTGAGTGGAGGTCTTACCTTTAGCATTTCTGGTGTTTCCTCCCCCTCGTTGATTTGTGTGATTTGAGCTTTGCCTTTTCGTTCTGTGTCTCTAATGAGAGCGGCAATCTCTCGCACCTTCTGCTTTTCGAAGATGTTGGCCTGGGAGCCGATCCAAGAGATGATTGTCTAGAAAGGAAACATAAAGGCACACTTGTTTGAAAGTAACCTTCAGCATGGTTAAAGTTCAGCAGCTCGTTCATAATCATTCATTAGTACGTACGTCTCCTAGATCGAGGATGAAACAATCTCCCTTATTAAAACTGGCCCAGCTCAGATCCACCTCCTTGGCTCTGATGTTCTTCTTGCCTTTGATGTGATACAGCCTCTGAACCGGACCAGAACCACTCTGAGACTTTCTGAAGCCAGACTCCACTCCACCCTCCTGAAAGAGACCGACAGACAGACTTTAAATCCTGGGATTGTTATTATATTACAAAATTAGAGGCCTGCACCTCTGTTAAGGGAACATCAAGGGGTTGGTTTAATCCTTTAAACTTTTATTATACATTTTCAACTTCATAACCCTACACTGTTAACCTCCCCTAAATACATTCAGATTTATTAAAGTCAAACTTTAGAAATTGTTTATTTTCTTTAAATACTTTCGGCTATGTTCTCTCTACATTACATTTTTAAAGTAATAAATGTTCTGCAAGGGCGGCACGGTGGCTTAGTGATTAGCATGTTCTCCTCTCAGCTCTAGGGATTCCTGGTTTGAATCCCAATCTGGGGGGAGTTTCCATGTTCTCCCGGTGGGTTTCCTCCGGGTTTTCCGGTTTCCTCCCACAGTCCAAAAACATGGATCAAGTCAATTGAATTCTTCAAATTGCCTCATATAGTGTGTGTGTGTGTGTGTGTGTGTGTGTGTGTGTGTGTGAGAGAGTGAGTGTGTGTGTGCCCAGCCATAGATTGGTGCCCTGTCCTGGATGTATCTGCCCAGCGCCCGAAACGTTCTCCCCTGGATGGGCATGGGGAACCCCCCGCGACCCTAATAGAGGATAAAGCAGAAGATAATGGATGGATGAATGTTCTGCTCCTTTCGGTAATTCAGATTTTTCGGTAATTCTGAATTATTTGAGTAATTCAGATTGTTTTTCTGTAAGGTGTGCACCACTATTACACACCTATGTGGTCATAGTGAGATCATATCTTTTAGAACATTGCAAATGCAATGATAGAATACTGCCAATCAACCAGAGGGCAACGACATAAAAAACGGATTACAGATTAGGAAGGAAAGCCATGACTAAGTCTAAACTGTGCTGACTGCATAACAGTCTTGGACACGTAGACTAAAAAATAATATAATTAAATATATGACTTTATAAATTATATATTTTTAACTATGAATTAAGGGTTAGTGCACAACCCTGGATTATGAGAAGCCATCTGGCCAATCTGTCCTCATCAAATAAAACAGCTATAAAAAGTTAAAATAAAGCTTAAATTACATTGCTTAGATTATATTACGTACAGTACTATTATTAAAGTTGTTTGTTAATATCAAACCATTAACACTATTAATTCATTTTTTAATAAAATCTTGTCAGCTCTTGTCAAAATTGCAGTGTTTATGTTAATTTCTAATAAATATTTCCTCAACACACCCGCACGGGAAGACCTATTTATGACTGGCTTTTCTCATTGCTCTGCTCACATACGCTCTCATCCTGCACTATGACTTCGATTAGATGTGTTCACCATAAACCAGTTACATAATGCCATGTTTGTTCTTTATGATGTTTTGAAAAATGCATCCATAGATATTATCTCAGCTGTCATAGTCACAGCGCCAATAGTTATAAAATATAACCTGACCCAGATCAGACACACACCCCCCATTTTTGTGACCGTACTTGGGCAGACTGCTCCTGGATGTGTGATGCGGGTCATGGGGCAGTCGTAGGCTTGTTGGTAAGCAACCAGCCATGTGACTTAAAGGTCCCCATTTTCCGGTCCCACAAAGTACTATGCCTGAAGTGACCTTGGGTAAGACACCTAACCCTAGTTGTGCCCTGGGTGCCGTATAAAGGGCTGCCCACAACACAGGGCACATGTGCTCACTTCACTCAGTCTGTGAATATGTGCATGTTTCACTGCACGGATGGGTTATATGTGGAAGAACAATTCCATTGTGTATAAGCACAGTAGGCAAAATATTGATCACTTTATCACGTTATATAACCCACATTAGCACCATGCATCAGGCAAAAGTGATTCACATTCAGGTAGCACTGCCAAATCTTTACTGGATGTGTTTTGGAAAATTTGTTATTAGATTTTTTTCATTTTTGGATCACCTACGAATCACATATAGGAAGCCAGCGACGTTGTATCTCGTACATTGTAGTATTGCTAACTGGGTATAGTTAAATAAGGAATTATTAAAAATTTTACAAATACAGGCGGCATTGGTGGCTTAGTGGTTAGCACGTTCGCCTCTCAGCACTAGGGATTCCCGGTTCGAATCCCCATCTGGGTGGAGTTTCCATGTTCTCCCCGTGTCCACGTGGGTTTCCTCCGGGTTCTCTGGTTTCCTCCCACAGTCCAAAAACATGGATCAAGTCAATTGTGTTCTTCAAATTGCCCCATATAGAGTGTGTCTGTGTGAGTGAGTGTGTGCCCAGCGATGGATTGGCGCCCTGTCCTGGGTGTATCTGCCCAGCGCCCGAGACGTTCTCCCCTGGAAGGGCATGGGAAACCCCACCGCGACCCTAATAGAGAAAAAAGCGGGAGATAATGAATGAATGAATTTACAAATACACTGTAAAACTGTATCTGTAAGATGGCTATAAGGTATAAGGTGATGGCCTTAAATAATGCTGAATATATCCAGAATGGTTTTATAAAGTATAATTAATATAAAAAACAATGAAACTCCAGCATTTTTACAGAAACCATGCCTTACTTACTCACTCATAAAAGTAATAATCCAAAGCTTAGAGAGTTGCATCCTGGAGGCAAAAGCTGTCTTTTATGAAAGTCTACTTGAAAGCCAAATTACACGTTAAATAATAACGAGGCCCTAACTATTATTTTGGTGTCACATGCACAAAGAGGATCTGTGGACCTTTCTATTATTGTTGTAGATAGAGGAACGATGTGTGTATGCAAAATGAATGCAGATCCAAAAACTTCATTTACTGAAACTCAGATACTTAAATAACATGAAAACGAGGATATTTGTGAATCATAAGTTCGTGTTTTTGATTTACCTTATAACTAATTCCTCTTGGAAAGAGGCTCATAAACTCCGGAGACTCATAACCCTGAACTTGTCGGTGTTGAACGGGATCCCCACCCAGAAAGTTATCCAGCTGTGTGGCAAGCAAGGCACAGGCAACCTGCTCATCACGAGATGACTTCTCACCTGAGAGAAAAGCAGATGAAAAGAAATAAGGACGAGTAACCTTTGTGGTTTACAGTACATAACATTCATTCATTCATTCATTCATTCATTCATTCATTATCTTCTGCTTTATCCTATATTAAGGTCGCGGAGGGGGGGGGGTTCCCCATGCCCATCCAGGGGAGAACATTTTGGGCGCTGGGCAGATACACCGAGGACAGGACGCCAATCTATCGCTGGGCATACACTCCCACAGACACGCAGTCAGAAACACTCTATATGGGGCAATTTGGAGAGATTAATTGACTTGAACCATGTTTTTGGACTGTGGGAGGAAACCAGAGAACCCGGAGGAAACCCACGCAGACACGGGGAGAACATGGAAACTCCACCCAGATGGGGATTAGAACCGGGAATCCCTAGTGCTGAGAGGCGGACGTGCAAACCACTAAGCCACTGTGCCGCCATACATAACATTGTGGAGCATAAATATTAATTATTTTCCCTTTGGGGACTGAAAATAATTATAATGCATGTTTGCATTCATAAAGCTACACAAACCATAACAACTTTATTTTTTTGGAGGAGAGCGTGACCGGACGGTCAGTGGTTCAGCTTCTGTAAGGAGGTGTTGAGTTATTTGTGAGTATTTGTTGCAACTTCTTGTGAGGTTGCACTTTTGTAAGATTTCATTGCTTTTACACACGTAACAACAAGAACCTAATTACACAAAACTTTTATGTTCATTTAATAAGAAAGTAATAAACGTAAACAAGTAAACAGCATGATGAATAAAAATATAGAAGGTCAAAACTCTTGTTTGAATTAAATAAGAGGTCCATCGAGGGTTTGCGAAAGGCTCTGCATTCCTACCACACTACAGGAACCAAGTCAATTACATAATTTAGCACAACTGATACAATCTCCAGTTACATTATGCTGTTTTAACAGACAGCAGAACTACAGAGAGCATGAGGTATGTTGAGGCTGAAGTTGGGTGATGGAATTATTTTGCTTAGTTGAGCAATTTTAACTGTCACAAAATGTGTGATAATACATGGGCATGCTGACACACTAGCGCTATTAATTTTAGCACACGCTATACATCAACAAACAAATGTATAAATGTAAAATTTGACTCTATAAATATCTATACATATAATATCTGCTGCAGTTATGTTAAATGTGAATTTGACACTGACTGTGTCCAGTGGAACAATTTTAACTGTTTACTGCTTTATCATTATATATTTAAAATTGTGTTTTATTTTAGATATAGTCAGATATACTGACTAATTCTGCATAGAGAACATGTTTAAGTACCATATCTGTTCCGTAGAATGACTTCCACACTATAGAACCTTTCAGGACAGGTACACAAACAGAGGTTGATTAACTCTGCACACGCATCATTGCACAGTTCCAGTAACAATGGCCTTTTGTCTTCGTTATAAAAATAATTGTCCTTTTTAACTGAAGTGAGACTTCATCTGACATGAACACCACTTTATTTCACGCGGAACACGCTTTCCTGTATTCTGTATGTGCAGTGAACACTACTCATGACTCCATATTACACTAATACACAGTTTTACAATAAAAAAGTACTGCGTCTGCTTATAAGATATTTATGGACAACTCTATATGTCTATTTCTTTGACAATGGTTTGGTAGTGTCCCTTCCTGTTCTAGCATGACCGTGCATTTCTGCCCTGTTCACCATCAATAAGATAAAACACCAGTGCTTAAGCCCCAGTCAGAAGGTTTATGGGTGTGGTGAGGAAGGAGATGGAGGTGTAGGTGGAGGTGAACGAATAATAATGATCCCATAATCCCATATGGAATGTGGAATTTCGGAAAAGCCGGAAAAAAAGGACGACCCCCTTTTTGAATAAGTTAACTTTTATAAAAAAATTTATTTGATAAATAAAGGTCTTTATGGCAGCAGAATCAGCAAGTACATATGACTGCTGATGGGTGTCAATCACTGGTGCCATAAGTTGAACTATATCAAATCTATTAATGTAGAAAAGTCAGGTTTAACAAAGTGCATCTGTACACTATGGTATGAATGTGGAAACCAGCAGGATTTGGTACTGTATTTGGGAATGTGAACTGGAAGCTTAGACTGGAACTGGCAATAACTTAACAGGTTGATGAGAGTGTTTGAAACATCAGTCCTGAAAAGGAGCAAGAGGGCAGGAGGGCAGCGGCTCTAATGAACCATCCATGTGCTGACAACCAGATTAGTGTTACCTAAAGCGCCAAATGCACTCTGAGCCAAAAGTCCCAATGTTGCTCTTACATAACTCACACGAACACCCACCCGTGCCATTTTCCCCTGGGACACATCCCTCTTTATCCTTCTTTCATCATGCTTTCTGAATTGCTCTCTTTGTTCGGTTGCCAAGTGGATCATATAACTAATCAAACATCATGCTTAAGATTAAATTCAAAGGGATGGGCTCTGAAGATGGAATGTCTATGGGTTAATAGCACCATCTTTATATCTTACAAATAGCTGCTACTGTGTCAAAAAAAAAGATTAATAAAAGGATTAACAAACTTTATAATCTTACCGATCCACATGTGCAGATCTGCTCCCTCGTCACCTCTGTTTTGTAGGACCAGATAGGAGTCACCATTAAAAAAAGCCCCTATTTCCGAGGTGACCAGCGGCACAGCCCTCATCTTCTCTACCCGCCAGCATCGTAGGCCTTTCTCCCTCACTTCTGGGCCAAACTGGTCTGGTGCAGCCTGCAGGGTGAGCATTCTGCAAAAAATAAACACAAGATAACAAAAAATTTATAAAAAATGTAAAGCTCTCTGAAAACTGTTCATATAGACAGACAGATGAAATAAATGGAATTGCTCAGAAAAGAAAAATAAGAACAATGTAATATTTATATAAATTCATGTACTGCTAAAAAAAACTTGAAAAAAATAATATTAAATGTAATTTTATTAAAGCATTAGTTATGAACATCTAATTTATAGCATTTTTACCGTGGGCTTATTCCCCAGATCAAAATCCTATTGGAATGCAATAGGACCAATCTTATCATTTAAAATCATATTATATGGCAATTGTATGTGAACAACAGCTTATAAATAAATACATCTTATATAAATGTAGAAGTGTAGAAAGTCAAGTTCCCTCTGGAATGTCATGGTGTGTAGTTAAAAACAGTAAAGTATAAATAAATAAAAATACTATTTTGATATAATGTTTACTGAAATGTACTAAGTTACCTTACACCACTGTAACTGTAATTTACACTGAAGCATAAGGATATTCAATTAAAGTAGTCCTCTACAAAACAAGTAAGAAAATAATAATAATGTGAAAAATGAACATTATTTTACCAAAAATGTGCTTTCTTACATTTCATGAATTAGAACTGTTCCTGTTATCCAAAAGTGCCATCAGCATATACGATGCAGTAGCAGTGACAGATCAACCCCAAAACTCACACATCTTAAACTACAATCATAACTCTTAAAATGACTTAACATTACAGAGCCAAGACCACGTTACATCACACAAGATATCAAGATATTTAACAAGTTGCAAAAGACAAAATACTACAAAAGAGAAGCCGGACCATCTAGCTTTTAAGGAATTCACAAGAACATAAAAAGGAAGCAACCATTTGGAACCATTTGTGTATTTGGAAATTCTAAAAACAGATGTGATTCATAGTCTCTACGTAGAAACCCTCACACACCAGTTTTCTTAGTCACTTAGCCTTATTTTGCAGTGTTTGCATAGATACAAGTCAAAATATAGTATATTTTTCTTCAAATAACTACAAATACACCCTTTTATGGTTTAATGTGGGCATTTCTGTGTATGTTAGGTTAAGTAAAATGCAATTGAATCCATATTTTTTTGCAGGCTATAAAAAAACACTTCTGTTGGGTCTAATCTTGACGTATGGTGTATATGGTATTAACATTTCTTCCATTTATTAATTAATTGTCACTGTTTCCGTAGCTTTAACTTGCACTATGAAAGGGGACCTTACAAATCATTTAGCTGTTTTTGCAGTAGCTCAACCGCATTCATCTTTGCATCACAGGAAACATATCCACTTACCAAGCCAAGCCACAGGAAGACACATTTGCACATGTCATTTCCTGTAGGTAAATATACACAAGCTAAGCATTATTATTATTTTTTTTATACATGTTCAATTTCAGTTTAGCAGACTTACTATCAAGGGGTGCTAAAGGGATAAAAGGGATCTTCAAACTACATTTGTACAAATGCAAGACCCAAAGTTAACAGGTTTGGTGTTGAGAAACTCCAGTGATGTTCACAGAGCTTTGATCGCAAAAAAGAAACTTGAAATATTAAATGTGTGCCAATCTAAAACTCATCACTAATTAAACTAAAAAACATTATTGTGATTTGTGATTAAAAACGTGCAAAATGGTGATGATGCAAGCCTAGTAATTGTGATCTTTAGGTTTCCTCATACTTCTGGCCATTCAGAATACATCTCAGACAATCTTATACATTTTCCAAATACGCAAAATAGCCAACACCGATGATTTTTGTCATCAAAACAACAGTGTACATGGTGTAGGGCTGCAGGAATAAGAAGGCTGATCTCTCCATATAGAACAGTCTGCAGTTTGCTAAAGTCCACATGACCAAGTCGTCTGGTTTGAGCTCGTTTTGATGGATTTCAGCCAGGACGGCTTTAACGAAATGATGAATTCTGAATTATACTAAATTAAAAAGAAGAGGTCGGACATTTCAAGCAATCATGGGTTTACCAGTGATCACTGATTAAAGAAGAATCAAATTAACGTTTTGTAATAATCAAAGTCTTGACTTAATCCAATAGAAATGTTGCGAGAGCAGGCAGTTAATGGGAGGAAACCCATCAGCATGATGGGATTAAACCTGTTTTGTATGGGGGACTGAACTGAAAGTCATTCACACTGATACACAGTGTCTGATCAACAATTGCTGTAGATGTTTATTGCTTCGCAGGGGGTTGTAGTGTCGAAAACAACAATTCACATATTTCTGACTCTCACAGATAATTCTTTACTGAAATAAAGTACAGTATATAACATATTTGTCTTTTCTGTTATAAATTTAGCCCATGTGATTCTTACCTCATATAGTTAATCATCTAGTTATCACAGCTCATCACAGACTGTGCTTGAGAAACTAAAAAACCCAAAGTATTTAAATACCAGCCATTATGAAATATGAGCGACCTCAGCCTCTCTAGCATGCAAAACAAAAAGAGGATGTTAGACAATGTACAGCAGGTGTACCGCGGCGAAAGGAGTGCAGTAAGCGCCTTCAATCGAACATGCATTAAGGAGTGCCCACAGACGGCTTTAAACAAATAACCCCATTTAAATCACCTAGTGAATGGTGAGAGCATTTAAATCTAAAACAACAGGCTTGTCCACTTAACTGCATGATTCCCTCGGGTAGTTCGGGCATGCTTTCTGGCTCCAGCTCCATCCTGCCCACCTTTTCCACAGAGCGAATATGTCTGCCTACGTGTTTACGCCTGGCCTGGTTAGCTTACGTGTAGTTGGTAACAGGACCCGTAGGAATAATCCGAGCAGGACGATCCTGATGAGGACGCCCCACAGCGAGTAGAGTCATGTTGCCTGACTGCGCTAAGCACTGGTGTGAATATTGCTATGCACCTTTATCATTCCAACAGCCATTTATTTTAATCAGTTTTTTCCATGAGAGCAGAATATAAAAGTGCATAAACATAATGGGCTACAGCTTGAAAGGTTGACAGACGCTTGCAAAAGAGGCAACAGGAGACTTTAAAGAAGGCGAGAAATTAAATATGGTTAGTGAATGAGAAGAAAGATGAGGAGATTGACAGGGGTCAACAGCACCATGTCTGGGACAGGTGAAGCATGACCCATACGCATCCACTTAATCAGAGGCGGCAATATGATAGCAGACCATAAAACAATAACCACCCCAGGGGAGGGTGTTGGAGCTAATACCATAATACTGATGAAAATGCCCCAGATCCTTAATAAACACGCAGAATAGGTTCGTAAAATACTTTTTATGTGTGTAAAGTTGAACTTTTTTTGCCAGTCTACTCTTCTGTTTTGCCCTAATATTATCATGAGTCAGAAGAAATGAACAAAAAAACATAAAAGTAAAAAAAATCTATAAGAGACTACAGGGATTTAGAGAAACAGACTTTTTAAATAGGCTAAAATATTTACTGCTTTAAAAAAAACAAATCTTACCTTGCAGTTGATTTATCCGGTGAAGACTTGCACAGAGTTTGTGGAGAGGAAGAGATTTTGCAGAGGAGTAGACGCTTTTGAGCACATACTTCCTGTTACTCCCTTAAATCATAGCTCATAGCACACCCGCCTCAACCAGCAACAGAGGGGAAGGCAGAGGAGGGAGAAATACAATGGCAGAAATAGGGAAAAAAAGAATACAAGGGGATTTTGTGACGGACTACTTATTACAGATCATAAATGGCCTGATCTACATCACTATAAAGAAAAGTGCATTAAATTTACTCCATTTATAAATGTATCATATCCATACACGTAAATTACATACTTCTATTTTAAATAGATCCCAAAGAGTTTTAAAATGTAAGGAATCTACGGAAACCAAAGAATGGCTTGTGCTCAATTGCTCACCCTTTCACAATTTGGGACCCAGTGAATCTTAGCATTGTCTTCCAATAGACCCAGACTGGTCATTCAATTTACAGCCACGAATCACTGCTGAGTCTCACACACACACACATACATACATATATATATATATATATATACATGCAAAGAATATATACAATACTCTCTATTTTACTGAACACACCAAATAAAAATAAAAAATACTAAACTAACATTTAAAAACTTTTATTTTACCAGCCTCAGCTCTTACACCTTGACACACCCAAACATCCACCTCTGTACTGACTTGGAAACTACTTCGTGTTAAAACCTGTTTGCAGAGGAACAGCAACAGCAAGAAAAAAAAATGGGGAAATGGAATATGTGTCAAACCACTTTAGCACACAAGAAACTTTTATAACCCAATTATTTAAATATAATGTCCATGAAAAATGTTCATCACATGTCAGGATTATTTAAATGTGCGCCATTACAAATATAAAATCAAACCCATTCCTCCAGCAGCCTTTTCACATTACAAACACTGTCATTGAAGTTTAAGCATGTTTTTAAATTGTAATGAGTAAAATAATCTTCATCTTCATTTAAAAACTTGTTATAAACATGCTTAGATCTGACTAATCCGATACCACAATAATCTTAGGACTTGGACACATTCACAAATACACTACAGATAAAACAGCATTTCCCTATGCTTTCCATTGTGCACCTTATGTTTCATTTATTTCGTTTTTTTTTCTTTGCACAAATTTTAACACTGTAAATAGTAGTTTAAAATAATTCTTATAATATATAATAATAATTTTTCTATATTTCCACTTTGCTCTATTTGCACACGGGTCAATCTTGTACATAATAGTTTACATACTTTTTCATTACTTAAAATTTATTTTTCTTCTATTTCAATTTTCATAGCCTAAATTTCATAATTTTAAAAATATTTCCTATTGTTTACATTTTTCATTTAACTTACAATTTCTAATTCATTTATTCTTTATCTGCCGCTTATCCTCTATTAGGGTCGCGGTGGGGTTCCCCATGCCCATCCAGGGGAGAACGTCTCGGGCGCTGGGCAGATAGACCCAGAACAGGGCGCCAATCCATCGCTGGGCATACACTCACTCACACAGACACACTCTATATGGGGCAATTTTGAGAATTCAATTAACTTGATCCATGTTTTTGGACTGTGGGAGGAAACCGGAGAACCCGGAGGAAACCCACGCAAACACGGGGAGAACATGGAAACTCCACCCAGATGGGGATTCGAACCGGGAATCCCCAGCGCTGAGAGGCGAACGTGCTAACCACTAAGCCACCGTGCCGCCATACAATTTCTAATATATATATTAAATACTTTCAAAGTTTAAGTAGGCTCCTATGCAAGCAGTGTTTAAATTTACATTTCACAGCAAGTTGTACTATGTATGTACCAAGTACTGTGCATGTGACTAATAAAACTTGATTTGATCTGGGCAAACTGCACTATGGCTCACATGTTTTTAACGTCAGGAAAAGTTATTATTTGAGGATTTCAGTATTAGGTGATCACCTAGATTTATGTCTTTACAAAGACATTAAAGGATTGAATTTATTAATTCATTACCTCCCACTTCATCCTCTACTAGGGTCGCGGTGGGGTTCCCCATGCCCATCCAGGGGAGAACGTTTCAGGCGCTGGGCAGATAGACCCAGGACAGGGCGCCAATCCATCGCTGGGCACACACTCACACAGACACACTCTATATGGGACAATTTTGAGAATTCAATTGACTTGACCCATGTTTTTGGACTGTGAGGAAGGAAACCCACGCAGACACGGGGAGAACATGGAAACTCCACCCAGATGGGGATTTGAACCGAGAATCCCTAGCGCTGAGAGGCGAATGTGCTAACCACTAAGCCACCGTGCCGGATTGAATTTAGCTCAGCTAAAATCCAGGGTCATAAGCAAATAAAAGTGAGGTGAAGACTGCACATTTTTTTTTATCATCATAATTTATTAAAACCTTAATATTTACACTGGTAATATTTTAAAACAAATGATCAAAACTAATGTTTAAGAAAATAAAGGAAATTCAAAGCTCATTTCTTTCACATTTTATTAGGCATTGTTATTAGGCATACAAAAAAAGAACTGAAACACTCATAACAATATACACTGATTTCAGTTTCACAGTTAATAACTTCACATCAGCAGTTAGTCAAACAGTGTGAGCTATACCTTTAACATCAGCTACTTCTGCTTTTTTAACCTTAAATCACATTTATCATTACAAAAATCAGCTTACTCAAAAATCACAGTTTATTAAAAAAAATGCAAACTTATTAAATGCTACGTAAAGTATTTAAAAATAAAACAAAATATGAAAGATTTGAATAAAACATTTTGTCACGTTTCGGGCGCTGGGCAGATACACCCAGGACAGGGCGTCAATCTATCGCTGGGCACACACTCACACAAACACATACACACTCCATATGGGGCAATTTGGAGAATTCAATTGACTTGATCCACTGTGGGAGGAAACCGGAGAACCAGGAGGAAACCCACACGGACACGGGGAGAACATGAAAACTCGACCCAGATGGGGATTCGAACCGCGAATCCCTAGTGCTGAGAGGAGAACATGCCAACCACTAAGCCACAGTGCCTCCCTACATTTAAAACATCCATCCATCCATTATCTTCCGCTTTATCCTCTATTAGGGTCGCGGTGGGGTTCCCCATGCTCATCCAGGGGAGAACGTTTCGGGCGCTGGGCAGATACACCCAGGACAGGACGCCAATCCATCGCTGGCACACACTCACACAAACACACTGTATATGGGGCAATTTGGAGAATTCCATTGACTTGATCCATGTTTTTGGACTGTGGGAGGAAACCGGAGAACCCAGAGAAACCCACGGGGGAGAACATGGAAACTCCACCCAGATTGGGATTCGAACCAGGAATCCCTAACGCTGAGAGGAGAACATGCCAACCACTAAGCCACCGTGCCGGTCTACATTTAAAACATGTCAATTGAAAATGTCTTTTATTCCTGTATAATTGAACAGTCGTTGTTTTTTATAAAACCATTTTTTTCATTTTTTTTAGAAACAAAGCGGAGGATAAACTAACGAGCCTAATATTAACATCCAAAACAAAGCCATGCTGCCTTTATAACGCTAATAGAAAGAGTTTGTTTGTTATTAAAACTGTTTGGAGGTCGAAACTTTCTTTAGTTTGCAGTGCAGTTGTGAACATCGTGATAAAATAACTTTTTTTTTTACGTACATGTACTCTAGAGGTTGTCGGGAATTTCCAACGAAGTCGTCGTTGCCACGTTTGAACTAAATTTCACTATTAAATTGAAGTGTTTTTAAAATTATAGAAAAAAATAATTTGTCACAGAGATGAGAGGTTACCGCAAAGAACCGCAAATGAACGCTGCCAGCATGCCGCCGGTTTTTATAAGGGGGAGTGTCAAACGTCACGCTGACGTTGTTTCCGGTTGAAATATAGATCTGTTCAAAAGATACATTCATTCATTCATTCATTCATCCATTATCTTCACCTTTATCCTCTATTGGGGTCGCGCGGAGGGGCGGGGGGGTCCCATAGAGCGAAACAGGAGAACCCCGAGGAAACCCACACAGACAAGGGGACAACATGGAAACTCCACCCAGATTGGGATTCGAACCGGGAATCCCTAGCACTGAGAGGAGAACATGCAAACCACTAAGCCACCGTGCCCCCCCTAAGAGATCCATCCATCCATTATCTTCCGCTTTATCCTCTATTAGGGTCGCGGTGGGGTTCCCCATGCTCATCCAGGGGAGAACGTTTCGGGCGCTGGGCAGATACACCCAGGACAGGACGCCAATCCATCGCTGGCACACACTCACACAAACACACTCTATATGGGGCAATTTGGAGAATTCAATTAACTTGATCCATGTTTTTGGACTGTGGGGTGTGTGTGTGTGGGGGGGGGTTCCCCATACCCATCCAGGGAAGAACGTCTCGGCTTGCTGGGCAGATACACCCAGGAAAGGACACCAATCTATCACTGGGCATACACTCACTCACTCACTCACACAGACACACTCTAAATGGGGCAATTTGGAGAATTCAATAGACCTTGATCCATGTTTTTGGACTGTGGGACGAAACCGGAGAACCCGGAGGAAACCCGGGGAGAACATGGAAACTCCACCCAGATTGGTATTCGAACCGAGAATCCCTAGTGCTGAAAGGAGAACATGCTAAACACTAAGTCACCGTGCCACACTTCCAAAACAAACATTGTGAAGTTAAATGATGTATTTTGTACAAAACAATGAAACACTACAGTAAATACGGTCACAGTGACATATGTAGAAACTTGTACCAAATGAGCGGCATGTTTAGGTAAGGACACTTTGAAAACTTGCTGATGTAAGACAATTAATATGCAAGTTGTGATGTCACCAGGGTAGGGATGAGAATTTTTTATATTAATTGTGAGAGAGCCTCATGACTACATTCATAAGAAAAATGCATGTGCCATTAGCTAAATCTTTAGACCAAGTGGCGCAAAGTGGACGGAACAAAAGTTAAGTTGCACTTGCGGCACACTAACGTTTACTTTGTAATTTACCAGAAAAAAAAAACCTTGCTTTTCTTTTAAATATGTACCTAAGGGCCACACAAATTTAATATTTTGTGATCAAACTAAGCAAAAGCCCTACGTTGTCATTTTTCAATAACCATTATTTCTTGTTTACATTTAATTTTTGAAACCATAAATTAATTCTGTGATTTCTGGCACATTTAAAAAAAAAAATGCATCAAGTTAATTGAGTTCTCCAAATTGCCCCATATAGAGTGTGTATGTGTGAATGAGTGTGTGCCCAGTGATGGACTGGCATCCTGTCCTGGGTCTATCTGCCCAGCGCCCGAAACGTTCTCCCCTGCTTACTGCATATATGAAAAATAAATAAAATCCATACAATGTGAATATGCAACACACACAAGGAGGCAACATAAATAGTTAAACATTTTATTGTTTATCAAGTCAAAAACAAACAGAACACACATAGAATTAGAGAAGACCTCTTCTATACAGTGGCAATTAAATTTTAAATCTCCCCCCTCCCCTTCAAACCCAGGCTCAGTATTTACTCAGACTGAAGAAAACCCTGTCTCAATTTACATACATACAAACTCACACGCTCTTGTGCTGAGAGCCTGGGAACTTAACTGAATGGAACCTCAATAAGGAACAATGCTGAAGGCAATCTAGAGCTACATACCTGCCCTTGTGTTACCAAAGGCCTTAAAGCTGTTCAAGTAAACCAAGCCCCTAGGTGTGCAGTTTTGTAATTCGCACCACCAGTTCGTTAAAAAATTGTGGGACGCAAAGGGTGGGGGGGGAAAAAAAAAAAAAAAAATGCCTCTGTTGTGATATCAATCCAAAGAGCTTGACAAAGGCCTCCCATGTCAGGTTTTAACCCTAGTTTCATTCATTTAAAAACACAAAGTTACCCCCCCTGTTGAAATTCAACCATCCAAGTTTCCAAAACCCAAATTTCTAGAACATGGACACTGGTAGAACATAACACAATGAGTTAAGCACAACTTGGAGAACACCTGGACATGGTAGGAAAAGGTGGTTTTCGATACTGCACCAAAAGATTTGGTGCATAACAGTTTTAATGCCGCAGAGTCTATAATTCAGCAGGCCAACCTTTCCAATGGTGCGATAGTAGTGGCTAATTAAAATCAAGTCACCCGATGCCATTTAGTCTAAACCATTAACGGTGTCTTCTCCAGTACCCAAACGCCAGCATAACTCCACAGAGCTCTACAACACTTTAATAAGACAAAATCAAGACTTGTTTAAATAACAGACGTAAAGAAAAAGAAATCTATTTATACATAAACTAAACACAGGATACTGACTGGGCTGAAAAAGGTTTTAAGGAAGGTTAAGCTTAAAATTAAATGCAAAAAGAATATAACTGGTGTTGCTCGCACAATTCAGAGTATATACGACCGGCTTTCTCCTCTTAAAATACTAAAAACAAAAAAAAAAATCTCTGAAACTTCATTCCTCTGTGGTCAGAGGCAACTATTGCTGGACATCACCTATTTTTTTTTTTCTGTTGTTATTCAGAATGGTGCTGGTGAAAGGTAGAGTTTGCATTTTTTGGAGACTATGGGATAGAGATGGAACTGCAAGGTGTTCGGCTCCAAAAAGAACACTGCTCCCTAAGCTCTCCGATACAGAAAGATTATCTAACCGTCGCCTCTGCAATCAGACCGCTGACCAGAATTAAGTGCTGGCCAGTATATATATACAAACACCTGCATAAAGTCATTCGCGTATAAAATTCGGAGAGAATTTTAAGTGGATTCTCAAACTGAACGCTCAACTCAAACCTGGTTCCACACCACAATTTAGAGTTTTCATTATTATTATAATTTTTTGTAATCCCCATTCACATGGACAGAACAGACAAGCGCATATTTACAGAGCAAAAAAAAACAAAAAAAAAAAAACACGTTATATACGCTGCGGTAAAATCATTTTCACACCCCAGTCAGTTAGTGATTTCCAGTCAAAAAATGGTCACCTTCATTTTCAAATCCACATTCGTTTTCTAGAGGAATTTGGCAACACTAAGCTCTTTGATTTCCACTTTATGTATCAACACTGAATTTCACAAAAATGCTATATTTAGAAGGGTGATTGAACAAAAACGAAATAAAACAAAAACAAATCCACCTGGATTTGCACCAACTGAAGGCGGAAAAAAACACCCACCAAACCTTAAAGGTCTATTCAAAGGCAGCCGGTTCTAAAGTTCAAATCTATGACAAATCATAGAAATTAGTGCCCGTTTACAATGAACGAATCGTCCAACAGGTCCGAAGCAAGGTTACGCATCAGAACTCTTTAAATCTATGACCCAAGTTTTCTTCGATTCCGTCGTTCTGATTTACAGATGACTGCGTCCAAAGCCAGCGGTCCATGGCAGCAAAGTTTTTCCCTCGCGATTAAAGAGGAACTCGAAAAACTTAAACACTCGCTGATGCCTCGCCAGTCAGCTTTAGTTGTTTTCCTCGTCGCTGTCATCGGGGCTGATGGCTGGACTGTAGGTCGGAGAGGTGGGGCTGTAGCCTGGAGAGGTGGGGCTGTAAGTGGAGCCTTTAGGACTAGTGGGCGAGTACGTCGGTGAAGTGGGGGAGTATTTGGGTGACGTCGGCGAGTAGGTTGGAGAAGTAGGACTGTATTTGGGACTGGTTGGGGTGTAGGTAGGTGACGTCGGAGAATAGGTCGGAGACGTGGGACTGTATTTGGGCGTGGTGGGCGAGTATGTTGGAGACGTGGGGCTGTACTTGGGCGAAGTCGGACTGTATTTAGGCGAAGTGGGCGAGTACTTTGGTGAAGTCGGGGTGTATTCTGGAGAACTGGGGCTGTAAGACGGTGAGGTAGGGGTGTATTTTGGAGAAGTGGGGGAATATGAGGGGGAGCTGGGACTGTATGAGGGAGAGCTGGGGGTGTATGTGGGCGATTGAGGGGTGTAACGTGGACTAGATGGAGAGTATGACGGGGAGGTGGGAGAGTAAGATGGCGATGTAGGGGAGTAATTGGGGCTGGTGGGGGTGTAATTTGGAGATGTGGGAGAGTATGAAGGTGAGGTGGGACTGTAGGACGGAGAGGTGGGGGAATAGCTGGGTGAGGTGGGGGTGTAATTGGGTGAAGTCGGACTGTAGCTGGGGGAGGTCGGTGAATAAGAAGGTGAGGTCGGGGAGTAGGAGGGCGAGGTCGGGGAGTAGGAAGGAGAAGTGGGCGAGTAAGATGGAGAAGTAGGAGAATACGACGGTGATGTTGGACTGTAGCTGGGTGATGTGGGCGAGTAGGAGGGTGAGGTAGGGGAATACGAGGGTGAGGTCGGAGAATATGAAGGCGACGTCGGGGAATAAGAGGGGGAGGTTGGGGAATAAGAAGGCGAGGTCGGGGAGTAAGAGGGAGACGTTGGCGAGTAGCTTGGAGACGTTGGAGAATAAGACGGAGATGTCGGTGAATAAGACGGAGATGTGGGGGAATACGAAGGAGACGTCGGGCTGTAGTTGGGGCTGGTTGGCGAGTAAGAAGGAGAGGTTGGAGAATAAGAAGGGGAGGTTGGAGAATAGCCAGGACTCTGTGGGGTGTAGCCTCCTGGAGAACGAGGCTCATAGGCTGGAGATGTAGGAGAGTAGTTGGGAGACATGGCTCCACCTGGTGGTAAGGAACAAACCCAAGATAGGCAATAGGTAAGAGATGCACAATTTTATTTGATTGTATATAAAGAAGACATTTTTATTTATAAGAAAAAAAAAATTCTAATAATTAAAAATGATATGTAAACTGACCAGGAGAGGGAATGTAGGGGCTGGCAGGTCCAGGAGACCCCGGAGAGCCAGGTGTTGGTGACCAGGCAGGCGAGTACCCTGGAGAAAAGCCACTGGCATCAGATGCAGCGCTGGGTGAGAAGCCCGCTGCTCCGGGAGTCATTCCACTTCCTAAATTCAAAAAGGTCACAGAAAACAAGGTTAAAATGATCCACTGGACTAACACCATACAGTCTGACATGTTGCCTTAAATCAACAAAGTTGTACTCACCCACACTGGGAGACCAGGCACCATAAGCTGGCGTTGCACCCGTGTTCCAGGGAGTCATGGCTGGAGACATGCCACTCATCGGGCTGGGGGCAGTGCCAAAGAACATTCCCGTTGCTGCAATAGAAAATATTATTAGCTTTAAAATAACTAAGACAGATACATTAATCAATGTGACTAAACTCTTATTATTTAAAATATACAATTTAAGTCACAATTTACAAAGACTAAATTGAAATGTTTCACTGATTTCACATTAAAAAAATTTATAAATCTAAGGTTAAAAATATCAATTTCTTTGCTGCTCTAACAATGATTTGTTTGGGTTGGTTCGTTGTCATTTTCATGGGAGAATAGGCATAAATTTTTTAGTATTTATATTATAATTTCTTTATGTTTTTTGTTTCAAAGGTAGTTCATTTTAGATGCGAGTTACTAGTTAGATATTTGATTATGGTCTCTGATTTGGTTTTATTAAAAATGTCTACCACGAAGGCTGGCATTGCCAGTCTTTGTCATTCAATGTTAAAGTTTGTGTATTTTGTAAAATATATACTTAATAGTTATTTGTGTCCTCACTAAGGGAATGAGAATTATTTTACAGTAATAACCTAATTTTACAATACACCCATTTTACTTCTGTAAAATTCAGGTAACTTAAATGTTAAACAGTATGATGTACCAACTTAATTACTAAACAAGTGTAATAGTGCAAAGTAATTTGAGAAATTTACATAAATTCTATCCAGACCTTTCATTTCACAATTAAATTGTACATTTGTTACAAAGCACTTGGTTACCTAGGTAATAATAAAATTTAAAAAATGTACTTTTGTTATCCACATTAATACAAATTTGTCTTTGGGTAAGAGCGTGGAAATCTATAGTCTTGAAAAGAAAGAAAACCAACTAGTTAGCAGGGTTTTAACAATCAAAACCATTTTATATTTATAAAAAAAGCCAGGAGTGTTTGGTCCAAACCACAGACCACATCATGTGTAACTCTTTATATTATTTTGCATGTATCCATCCATGCATAATAGAAACCACAGTGGCCACAGAACATAATCCCTTATAAACCAGTTAACAACCACTTAATTCCTTCCTGACAACGGCGAGAAATCAGTGTTTAGGTCTTATTTTCGGCTTCCCCTCACTATTTCATTAACATTTTTATTCCTGTGAAATGTTCAAGCACAGCTTGCTGTACCAGTATTAAATCATGACTGCACTTACGTCCGGCCACACTGATGCCAGGGATATTGGTGGGGATCTCCATGCCGTATTTGCATTTCTCGGCATCCAGCAATAGATCAAAACAGCCTGTGCCAGCAGGAGCCAACTGTCCCAACATGATGTTTTCAGACACACCCTTCATTGGATCACATTCTCCATGAGATGAGGCTTCCATCAACACGTCCACCTAAACACAGACCAAGAAACTAAGCATTTGCACTAAAGGTGTGGATAAACAAAAAATTAAAGTTTATATGAAGAGAAATAGGTGGATTTTTAATCTTACCGTCTCTTCAAAAGAGCACTTCATGAGCGGCCCAGTGTCCTGTCTGTTGATGCCGTGACGAGTGATGGCCATCAGGTGACCCCTGCAGGTCATAGTGTCACAGAGCAGGGCAAGGTGGCGATAGTTCACATAGGAACCATCAAAGGAAATGACATGGTACAATTCCCTTTCCAATGCCTTACGCACTGCCTCGATACCAAGCACCTGTGAAAGAAATCAAACGTGAGAAAAGTAGAAAAGCTGGACCTTGTAAAAGCTCATCAGCTTCATCTCTCTTCTAAATCCTCAAAACGTTAAAACAAGTTCTCACAGTGAAGATCTCCACAATGTCATTGGAGGTTGTTCTAACAGGGTCCACATCTTTCTCACTGAGGACCCTCATGAGGCTGACGCCGTCAGTTTCCAGGATCCACTCCTGTAGAGCTTTAAACTCTCCCTCCTCAGTGATTATGGTCTTCTTCTTGTTCTCAGTTTGAGGCAGATGCATGTAGACCTGCAGGTAAGAACAGCAATGACAGCAATGAAATGCAACTAAACGGTTTTAATGACGTTCTGTTAAAAGCACCTGATATTGTTTGTAATGACCGACGTACCTTGCTGATTTGCTCGATGCCTTGCAAGGTCATGTCAGTCAGCATGTTCGACTCGATGCAACGCAGGAACACGTCGTCATCCATCTTATCCACCACCTCCTCATCCTTACGGAACAAAAACCATGTTCATGTAATGTCATTTAATGTCATAATGTCATTAAAATTGTCATTTATAACCTTAAGAAAATAGATTTGACCAGTGCAGCTCAACATGCAGATTAGATTAGAAGTTAGATTACAAAAACATCACCATTATAACAAAGTCACATGGGTTTTAGTACTGAGGAACTGAATGCGGTCATGACAACACTTACAGATGTTACAATAACGCGCTACAAAACCTGCCAATGTAAAGCTAATGACGATGCATACAAGTAATGAAATACTAGTGTTTACTAACTTGTAGGTTTTACATTAACACGACTAACTTAAGTGTCAACCCCATTTTGGACATTCTTATAAGCAGAGCCAAAGTGCACCGGGTATGTCTTTAAATTCCCTAAATAATTTAATTTGTGACTGATTTAGATTTCACCCCAATACCAGCTTGTGGCTCTGTAAGCTTAAAGCAAATCAAGCAAGATGGAATTAGGATAGTGCCGTGTCATTCACCAAAACACAAACCCTGTTTAAATCATGAGACAAAAAAGCTAAGGGTTAACTTCTAGAAACTTAAGCAAAAATTAGCATTTGCATGTACAGAAATGCTCAGTTTGAAACACCAACCCCGAGAATGCAACCTGGGTTAAAGTGCAATGCACATCCAACACCCAAACACCAAAACCCAAACACAGTTTAATCTTGTGGGCCACTTCTCCCACAAAGTGTGCTGGCCAATAACCCACCTCCTGGAATTTGTTCTCATCGCTATTCATGATTCTGATGCGCAGGACCAGTTTCTCAGCATTATCGTCATTAAAGATGCAGTTAAGGTCGTCACCAAAACCTGCCAACATTCAAAAACCTACAGGTTAGAAAACGTCACCAAAATATGATTTATTATTGACAAAAAGATAATGAAAACAAGTCAGGTGTACCAGCATTGATCTTCTCCGCAATCTGCTCCATGGAGAGCTTGCGGTCAGTCATGTGTTTACGATCCAGCTCGATACGCAGCAGCCAGGGCGAGATACGGGTCACGTCGAAGTCGGGCATCTCATAGTACACGTTCACCCACTCCTGATCCTCGGATACCACAGTGTTCTGAGGGTTGGGGTCGTAGTAGATAGCCGTGTTGGCTGTGACCTTGCGCAGAGTGGTGTGCTCCAAGCGACAGAGAATGTCTTTAGCCCTCTCGGCATCACGTGCTGCCTGGCCCAGCAGGAAAACTGTAAGCGAGGGGGTTTTGGGCCTCTTCGAGATGTTGATTAGCTCTTTAAGTCGAGGCACACCCAGGGTGACGTTCTTGGCCGACACACCGGCATAATGGAAAGTGTTCAGGGTCATCTGAGTGGCAGGTTCACCCAGAGACTGAGCAGCCAGCGCACCAACCATTTCACCAGGATGAGCCTAAGAAGGATTGCAACGAACATAGGGTTCAGCTCAACATGGATGGTTTAAATGCAGAGGACAGTTACCTTTGTGTGCAAGTACTGTAGACAACACAAATTCACCGTTATAAAAAATACATACATTAGATATAAGATTAATGAGGCGGCATAAGTCCTCTCACTTAAAACTGCTCACTGAAACAGTTACAAACCAATCATTTTAACTATATAATGCCACCTTGTGGACGTCGTATAGAATGCAATTCAGAGAGAAATTTAAAAAGAGAATTAAATATGATGAAATAATAAAGCTGATTTTTTCCTAGGGCAGCACGATGGCTTAGTGGTGAGCACGTTCACCTCTCAGCACTAGGGATTCCCGGTTCGAATCCCCATCTGGGTGGAGTTTCCATGTTCTCCTCGTGTCTGCGTGGGTTTCCTCCGGGTTCTCCGGTTTCCTCCCACAGTCCAAAAACACGGATCAAGTCAATTGAGTTGTCCAAATTGCCTTATGTAGAGTGTGTTTGTGTGCGTGTGAGTAAGTGAGTGTGTGCCCAGCGATAGATTGGGGCCCTGTCCTGGGTGTATCTGCCCAGCGCCCGAAACGTTCTCCCCTGGATGGGAACCCCACCGTGACCCTAATATAGAATAAAAGCGGAATATAATGAATGACTTAATGATTCTTTCCTACAATTTACTGCAATTACTTATCCAAAGTCTAAGTTTTGAAGCTAAAATTAAAGAAGCAGGTGATTAAGAGGTGAAATTAAACTTTATTTCTATGACAGTCAAAGTTACAGCTCCTTTAAAAAGCCCAACACAACCGGGATTACGTGATAAAGGGAACCTACTTCAGTCCAGCAGTGATGCCAAGATATTTAAAACTCATCTGCCACACAAATAACACCTACTCTAGACTGGTCCTATGGGTGTCCTGATTAGACAACAGGATGAAGGGAACCAAATTATGCAAAGAATCAAATGGACTGCAGTCAGTAACTAAAACTACAAGGTGAATTTATTTGGTAAATGGAGCTGATGATTGGGTTCACCACCTTGTTTTTGCTCTGATTGCTTTTTGTAAGTGGTCAGTAAGTTAAAAGCAATCAAGTACATGATCAAATTAAAATGGGAGCACATTAACATCTTTGAGTACTCACAATCGACTGATTGAACTTGGTCTCAATCTCTCCGAGCAGCCATTCGAAGGCTTCGGAGCTCAGCCGAAACTCCTCAGTCATCCGTCGGGAGCACAGGGTGGAACGCAGGTGGATGTTAAAAAGCAAAGTGGCATTCTGCTGGGCCTGTCTGCTCAACGGATCATCCCCATTTACAATCACCAGCTTCTTACTCAGCTCATAAACACCTGCGAACCAAGAGACATCTTTTAGTTCACAGCCATCAATTTATAAAATAAGCAGTTTGAGCTTCGAGAGAGAAACATTATGCAGAACTTTCCTTATTAATGCAAATGTATGTAACCAGCTGACGACACGTCTATAAAATTGCTTAAAGATGTCATAGACAAATAAATCTCGTCATAAAGGTGCTCATTAGTTTTTGTTGACTCAAGTTCATTCAATTATGCAACTACAGAAATCTAAAGCCTGCCTAATGAGTTTTAACTCCATAATTAGCAAGCACATTCAAGTTCTTCCAAGGACAGTGGGAGCTCTATGGCTCGGTGCACCTCACTAAGCAAGCTTTATTTAGCTAAACTCAATCCATGAGGCTTGGAATAAACTGTGACTAGATAAATAAAATGTTGCCACCGCAGTGTACGGTTGGGCAATAATTTATACACCATGCATCGCAACAAAAGCGCAAACAATTTAAAAGCACAACACACCAAACGTGTATTCTGCTGCAGCATTTAATATGACATCTGTAAAACAGGAAAAAAAAAATTGCAGCTTACCTTCCACCACCCTCAAAGGGTTGAGGTCAGTCGGCGTTCGAGGGTTGATTCGGAAAATCTTCTGGGCATTCCAGATCATTCTAGCCAAGTTGCATGGCAGCACCACCTACAGGAGAGGGCAATAAATACTGGGAAATTAGCAGCGTTATTCCTTCAAAATTGGCATCAAGTCAGGATTCATTTAAAGAATTAAGGAAGAATTTTCTCCCTCGCTTCATATCCTTAAGCAAGTTGTAAAATGTGAAAGTATGTCCTGACAGGAACAGCAATTAGTAATACAGTAATGGGGCAATTTGGTGTATCTAAATTACCTATAGGCATGTCTTTTGAATGGGTCAGGAAACCTGGGGGTCTCTGAAGTAAACCTTCTCATCCTCCCAATTAGAATTAAACTTACAATATTAAGTAGTTTCAATACTTTACATTACATAGAAGTACTCAATACAAAAACACAACACAAACCCGAGTTTTTAACTTTTGGTTTAAATCACAATATGTTTTAATGTCTTTATTAAAGAATCTGTCCACTGTGGAGGTTCAAACGGAACTAAATACCTACTGTGGCTGATTCTGGTAAGTGCATCACTAATTACAGTGAGGAAAGAAGTGGGCGAGTCCACTGTTGGCAAGTACATGTAAAAATTTTATTTATTTTTTTTACACTGTAGTGTGAGCTATTGCGTGACTTCTGCAATATGGTTGCTGCAAGTGTCTGTCACGTCAAAACTATATATATTTGCCCACTTGTAGAGCCAATGGTACTTATTAAAAATCAAAACTAGGACCTACTGTTCAATAGATTTCAGTGACTTGTGCATCTGAAGTCTGAATTAATCCATGTTTAATATGAGAAAGAAGAAGTTACAAAAAGAATCAAACTTAAGTGCTTGTAGTCTACAAATAAATCATGAGAACGACTGGCTGTGCATTTTGAAGGTATGTCATAAAACTTGGAAGACTCTGAGAAGCAGATCAACAGATGCAGAACTAGTCAGGGATGTTTCGCAACGACGACTTCAGATCATTTAAAACCCAATTAGAGAAAATCAAGACTCAAACACTTGTCAAAGATGAGAAAGGCTGGAAAGAATGCTATGCAGATTTATGCAAAGTATATGCAAAGGCACTTGGCTTTGCACAAGCTCACATCAGTATGTCTGATTCTACAAGACATTAAAGCACAACCTCCAAGTAATAACATACCTTGCTGTCTCCAGTTGGGAAAATGGCTCTGAGGATCTCACGATCCTCCCTCATCTTCTCAAACTCTTTCTCCAGAGCACCCTGTACTTGAGCACTCGTCATGACTTCTTTCAGCACGTCCTCCTGCAGAGTGCGGCGCAGAGCTCGCTCGTTCGTGTAATCAAACTTGAATCTTTCAGAAAAATTTTTTTGGTTAAAGTCAAAAACCACAAAAGGAAACCTCGAACATCCTGATTCATGTTAAAGACACAACCTGGAGACCCACTGTACTTAAACTAGGCCTTACTTCTTTTCGAAGGCTTTGTGAGAGGGTTTAAGTGTGGCCATGTTCTGGAACTCCACCGCCTCACCAGCCAGCCCATCCTCCCCGTATCTCAGCTGTACCACCTGGTTGATTGAGTTTCTCACTGTGGCATCATACTTCACCATAACAGACTCCATAGACTTGATCAGACGACGCTGGATGTATCCTGGAATGAAAAATGTAAAATATAATTTAAAAAAAAATAATAATAAAAAAAAACGAGGACACAGAAAAAATAAAATAAAAACTTAGTTGGGGCACCTTCTCAGTGATTGTTCGGATCTTTTTTTTTTTTTTTAATTGTTTGTAATATGTGCTGTATGCTACTGATTGACTTAAGTTTGAATCAATTGATTCCTTTCAACAGTTCCAGAAATTAAATGTTTAATTTAGGTTTATTTTTTTTTTTATCTAAAAAGCTTTTTTTGCATCATTTTTTCTTTAGCTGAATGAAGCAATTTGACCCTCATTCTGGTAAAATTAAATATTATTTGTGAGGCATCAAAAAAAATCATGAGAAGTCCCACAGTGTATTAAGAAATGTTACTATCTAGTAATTAGGGTCTATTACCTCCTCAGTTTTATGCTACAGTGAAGGAAAAATTAATCTGTGAAGAAATTTGAACACTTGGGCTTTATGCAGCCCAACACTCAGTTAAAGTGTTGTTATTGTGATAGTTGTAATAAAATCAAGGCCTTTCCCACCAAAAGCAATGGTGCAATTAAATTACTAAACATTTTTTACTAATCCTTATCCTCTACCTGTCTCAGCAGTTTTGACGGCCGTGTCGATCAGACCCTCTCTGCCTCCCATGGCGTGGAAGAAGAACTCAGTCGGAGTCAACCCGGCCAGGTAGGAGTTTTCCACAAAGCCTCTGCTCTCGGGACCATAATCATCCTTAATGAAGTGAGGAAGGGTACGGTGCTTGAAGCCGAAGGGGATTCGTTTACCCTCAACGTTCTGCTGACCCACCACAGCAATAACCTACACAAAACATCAGAAGCATTACACATCTGAAGGATTAAAAAAATGCACAATGTTAAAGTTTTTTTATTTTTTTAAAAGCAGGATACTCACCTGTGAGATGTTAATTTTTGAACCTTTGGATCCAGCCACCACCATGGACTTGAAGTTATTATACTCGGACAGGGACTTCTGGGCAGAAGATCCGGTCTTGTCACGAGCATCGTTCAGAATGCGGTTGACCTGGTTCTCAAAGGTCTGCCTCAAGGTGTTACCTGGTGTGGGCTCCAGCTCGTTGTTGTGAGCCTTCTCAATGACCTGAGACAAGAATGGATTGTTACACCATATGCATTTTCACTGTCTTGTGTTTAAAATTCTGTGTTTAATTAATTGAGCTTCAATCAAACTTCACCGAAAATACAAAACCCACTAAATACTATCCAAGGTGTTTTGCGGTTGATCATTCTCACCTCTATCACATCTTGTTTGGCTTTTTTGATGGTGTTCTGAATGTCCAGGTATGTTTTTGCATCAGCAATAGAGTCACCAATACCAATAGAGTGACCTAGAAAAAAATCAAAAGGGTACACATGACTAACGAATCATGGGAAGCTTAAAATGCATTTAATGTTAACATGTAAAGCGTGTACCAACCCTCAATAAGCAGCCAGTTGTTTACTACAGTTTGAATATTGGAATAGAAGAGACGAGTGATGTCATGCCCCATCTCCAGGTAGGAAATATGGACCAGAGAGCCAGCAGAGGTACCCAGGGACTTCTTACACAGGATCCCCATGATAAGCTCTCCATTTTCCACTATAACCTGCAAGAGAAGAAACATGCTAAAGTTGAACATGCGTATATACACAAAGGTCACAGTACAGGACCTGATGTTAAGACCATAGAACAGATGAGACCGTTGCTTTAGTAAACTGGATGAGCCAGCTGATAAAACATACCTTAGTGTCTCCAGGAGAAATGTGCTTGTACGGGCCACTGTCTTCATCGTCTGGATGTGTGCTGTGTGTACGAATCACATTGATGTGGCCGGGAATGATCAAGCTGAAAATCTGTTTGCCAGTCCACAGTGGGCGTGGCTTCAGGATGGCTGGCTGAGGCACTTTACCGTCCCAGGATGACAGAAACATCAGGAGATTCATCACTTCACCCTAATCGAGTAAAAGAAAGAAGTTACACACTAAAATTTCACTTTAAGACATTGGAGACTGTGTTAACTGAACTGAGGGTCAGGAAATGAGGTTTGCATTGCTATAGACTTGATAAAATGGCAAGAATGGTTGCCAGGTACTGTTTCATGATCATGACAGACCAAAGTCTGAATAAGATCGTCTTGTGTGAATACAGCCAGTCAGAGGCAAGAAATTTGTGTTGACATTTTCCCAATGCCAGAAGAACCCATATACCATCTTCTTGGCAGGAACCAAAGTGCTTAAATCTGTCCATGCGTGTTTAAGCAAAAGGAATATCCTATTTTGTCTGGTAAAATTCAGACTTACTCTGGTAAGACTTACTCTGCTTAAAAGAAGTTGTGAAAATAATCAGGCAAGTATTAAAAGTGATATGACGCATGACATTGGAGTAAAGAAAAGTCTCCTAAAACCTGCCTTTCTCTCTGCAACAGCTTGCCATTAAAGGTAATGAAAATATAGAAAGAAAAAAAAAAAAAAAAAGAATTACATATTTTGTTTTTTTAAAATTAATAAAACTAAATTAAAGGAGCGGCACAGTGGCTTAGCGGTTAGCACGTTCACCTCTCAGCGCTAGGGATTCCCGGTTCGAATCCCCATCTGGGTGGAGTTTTCATGTTCTCCCCGTGTCTGCGTGGGTTTCCTCCGGGTTCTCCGGTTTCCTCCCACAGTCCAAAAACATGGATCAAGTTAATTGAATTCTCAAAATTGCCCCGTTTAGAGTGTGTCTGTGTGAGTGAGTGTGTGCCCAGCGATGGATTGGCGCCCTGTCCTGGGTGTATCTGCCCAGCGCCCAAAATGTTCTCCCCTGGATGGGCATGGGGAACCCCACCGCGACCCTAATAGAGGATAAGCGGGAGACAATGAATGAATGAATAAATTAAAGGAAGGGAGGAGTGAGAAACATAAATTGAAGATATATATAAAGAGGTCAAGCTGTTTTGAGAAGATAATTTCTCACTGTATATACACACAACACACAAATTAGGTCAAATTCCTTTCGTCAACCAACAACGATACACACCCGCTCTAAGAAGACGTCCCTCTTCGTGAACTTGCGCACAGCAGTGAGTGTATCCTGCACAATACCCATGACTGGTCTGTTGGACTGGGGTGTGACAATCATGCGAGGAACCATGGCCAGTTCCTGAATTTCTGCCCGTGTCTCCAGTGACTGGGGCAAATGCAGGTTCATCTCATCACCATCAAAGTCAGCATTGTACGGAGTCGTTACACTGAAGAGCAGAAGGTATGGAAGGGAGAAAAAAAATCAAAATAAAAATAGGTCTAATGAAAATGGGTCACATTTTCTAAATATTAAGCTTATAATGGTCTGAGAAGCAAATTTGCATGATACAGATTTGGTCTGGAAATTATTTTATACATATTTAGATGAACTCTTAGTGTGTACCCTTTTGAGTTTATATATACTGAACATATACATCAAATCGTTTTAACTCAATATACTACAGGTCTGTACACTGCAACAATTACTGAATACAGGAGGAAAGAAATAATAAATATACCTGAGATTCAGTCGAAATGTGGACCAAGGCAGGATTCGAACCCTGTGCCCCATCATAGACATTTTGTGCAGGGTGGGCTGTCTGTTAAAGATGACAATATCACCGTCGCACATGTGTCGCTCCACCTGATGAGTCAAACAGAAGTCCCTGTGAGTACTTTCCTTCATGTCTGGAATTTGATTTGGTAATTAAATTAACAGGCTGCTCTTCTGCTCTACCTTATAGCCGATCTGTAGGTGAAGATCACTTGGTTTCGGGTGGAACCGAAGGTCGATCCTGTCTCCGTTATCACGAATAATGTATTTGGCACCAGGATACTGACTGTTCCCTCTTCTCACAAGCTCCTGAAGTCTGAATCATAAATCAGAAATGAAAATCAAGTTCTTTAAAAAAAAAAAAAAAAAAAAAAGTCATTCAGTTTAATTTTTTTTTCAAAGGTCTTCAAACCTGTCGATATTGAAGGGAGTGACGATCTCCGGGAAGGTCATGTTTGCAGCGATAGATCGAGGCACGCCCACCTGGTCGATCTGCAGGTTGGGGTCCGGCGTGATGACTGTTCGTGCGGAAAAATCCACACGCTTTCCCATCAAGTTACCCCTGACTCGCCCTTCTTTACCCTTTAGTCGTTGTTTAATGGATTTCAGGGGTCGTCCGGATTTTTGCATTGCCTAAAATCAAAATTTCACAGTTGGTACCAATGTTGAATGAACCCAATTTAAATGACCAGGAGGCAAATCGAAACTTTTGCCCATATAATACGCAACTATAGATCAGATCCACAACTATATTGTATCCTTATCTGTAGAATCTAACGCAGGTCTGTATATTTGCCCCCCCCCCCCCCCCAAGCATGTATACATTTCTTAATTTGCACCAGTTTTAAATGTGTAACTTTTCTCTATAGTGAATGAGTTAAGCTCTCAACATACTCTTGGCAGTCCAGGCAGCTCGTTGTCAACCATAGTGGCGACATGGAACTGCAGGAGCTTGACGTCTTCTGCGATGACGTGGGCAGCAGCACCGCTTTGTTCATTACGCCGAAGCTGATTATTAATTTTCACAACGTCAGCGAGCTTGTGTGTCAAGTCATCCTGTGAATGAGTGTAAATAAAGTGTAAAAATAATAATAATAAATAAGTCACATGTTAACCAGCTGCTGCGATGATCCATTCGCAAAATAATTTTATATATTCCATGTTTCAGTTCCATGGACTTCTCATCCTGAAGATCTGCTGTCACTTCGTAAACATGCTCACCTGATTTCGAGCCGAACCCTGCATGACTACAGCAGGCCTGACAGCAAGAGGGGGGACCGGGAGCACAGTGACGATCATCCATTCAGGTCGTGCGTATTTGGGATCCATGCCGAGAATGTGGTCCTCCTCATCGGAGATGCGTTTGAAGATCTCGTACACGCGTTCGGGGCTGAGGAGAATCTTCTTCTCCTGCGAGTCCTCATTCACATGCTTCCATTCTGCATACAACTCAAGACCCGAGCGCCGGATACGAGGCTGGTACCGCCCACAGCCACCGTGACCCTGCCAGGATCAAACCATAACATGCATTAATGTACTTGCACTTATGGGTCCACACAAATCTTCTGTACACATTTTAGGTAAAACTGTAGGCAGATATTCACAAACACTAGATACCGCAGCTGATATATATATATATATGGCCCGGGACAGGGCACCAATCTATCGCTGGGGACACACTCACACACAGACACATACACACTATATGGGGCAATTTGGAGAACTCAATTGACTTAATCCATGTTTTTGGACTGTGGGAGGATATATATATATATATATATATATATATCTCCAAACCTCTCATAAATAACTTTTACAGACCTAACTAGGATTTATGGTGTAGTACCTTCTCTTTTGTGAGGTCCTCGTCATTTTCCTGCTGTTCAACCCCAAACTTGTTGTCCATCTCCTCGCCACCCTCACAGATGTTTTTGCCTTTACACAGGTCATATACATGGATTAGTCGTTTTCGTGGCTGGCCTTTCGACTTCACCAGGATGTCCTTGATCTTTGGGTTATTCTGTGACAAGACAACATGGTTGTTAACGTCTTCGCTCAAGTCCAAAATCACAACAAAGATAAACGAACAAACTGTCATTTATGGCACCTACCGCATCGACCAGCAGTTTGGAGCAAAAGAAGCAAACACAGCGAAGGACTTTCATGATCTTTGTGATGTAGCCAACGTGGAAGACAGGCTTGGCCAGCTCAATATGACCGAAGTGGCCCGGACATTCAGTCATGTTACCTGTCAAGACAAAAGAGTATCAAATCTGCATCACCTGAAATTATATCTATTTAAGTACACAACAGATCATACTGTTGATTCATAACAATGCAAGCAATTCTATTTGAACTCTGTACAGAAAGCAATTAAAATCTGATTAACTGGAATCTATTGTCTCAAGTTCAAAAGAAATTGATATATAACCATAGACAAATTAATCTAACATGTCAAAATAGCGTAAAATAGTGCAAAATAGAATTAAATTAACAAGACTATCAAATAATCCTAACTGCTAATTCAGTTCAGTTTGACTTATAATTCATGAAAACAAACCTGCACATGTCTGGCATCTGCCCGTCCGCTCGATGACCCCCTGCCGGGGGTCCATGAGCCCCCCAATTTTGGGTCGTCCACCCTCTGTGGTTTCGGGGTACTTAATTCCCCCTTCGGTGACAGACATCCGTTTCTGTAACAATATTATAGAACATAAAATGGTTACACACCAAAACAATGAAGCCCAAAGCAAGTAAGTTACGATCATAAAACAACTCAATGGCTAATGGACTCTGGCCCTGCTGTGTCCATTAGCCAAGCCCTTGGTTAACAAACGAAAACTTGAAATTAAATTATGTAACTTGCGTAAAATGTAGAATGAGGTACATTTTAAGTTGTAGAAAGCCGTGAAACAGTATTCACCCCTAGTTTTGTTAACAAGTTTTCAAGGTGTTTGAGTTTAGCACCACTTGCAGAAAATGGCCAACGTGGTAAGGAAATATTAGTGGCCACCACCAAATCAACAAAATTATAACCCATGGTATAACACTTGTACAAATCTGAGATATACAAATGGTTTGCACTCCAAAATCCACATGCAAATACAACATACAGCGTTATAACACTGAATGTAAATACACAAAGATGACACTGGGATAATCTCACTCCTTGACATCAAGTCACAAAATGCTTATAAGCCGAGATGCCCCTTATGATTTATATTATTACCAAACTGCACATTTGGACTCCATTGGAGTTGGTTCATGAATGACCCATTCTAAACTTCCATCGGGACATTTTGCACAGTAAGTTTGGGTAGGGGTTTAAAATTTAAGCCCACAGAACAAATTAAATAAAATTCGTGTTTATGTTAGTTAAAAGTTATCTAGTTTTATTTGTTATTAAACCCTTACAATAACAAAAATAACTAACTGAGAATGATCATAAAAATCCCCCCCAAAAAAACAATATGCATTAAAAGGCGCATGCATGTGTCATTTGAAGTCTTTTATTGTCAGATATGTGAGTAAAAAAAAAAACAAAGTAACTTTGGGGAGTAGCGTAACGCGATTAAAAGGCATGTAAAAGGTCAAAACGGGCATGTTTTTAATTGAAAGCATTAAAAAAAGCTGCATTTACACCGATGTTTCAACGTGTCACTGAGTTTGCGGACTACAGCGTGGGGCATACTGACAAGTTAGCGGGACCATGTGTTAGCTCCGAGCTAAGCTAACTACGTTACGCAAGGCGCACATCCCGTGAGTTAATGGTAGCAGAATAGCGAAGTGATTCGGCGGAAATTAACAGGCGAGTTTTCTGATGAAGAGTGAAGAATGAGAAGAGCCCTGCGTGAAGGCGAACACCTACAAGCTCATCTGGGCTGATGATGCCGAACTGCACTCTCTTGATGAGGCGCAGTGGGCATGCGCTGTCGCTGGAAGGCGGTCCGTGCATCCTGTCTATTCAAAGAGACTCGTCCTCCCCCGGCACGCCGCTTTCACGGAGAGAACGGCTTGGAAACGCCACCAGCACCTCTCCCCTGGCACCCGCGGGCGACCGGAACGTGGCGTCCTAGTAAACGCTCTCGAATAGCCCAGCGTGCTTGTTTATTTATTGTAAATAATCTAAGCGCCGGCGCATTCGGCTCGCCCCTTTCCTTCCCCGATCTAAACGCCGGTGCGCTCTAAGCGCATCTGAGAGAAACCTTCCCGCACACGTTCTTATATAGACTGAAGACGCCGCTACGGGTTGACACACACCGTTCTGCAGGGGCCAAACGGTCATAAGGCGGCAACCGGCGGCCTGTTTCGAAAAGCCTATTGGCTGCTCGGATGACGTTCATAAATAATGTAAAGCGTCCCACGCAACGCCAATGGGCTTTTACGTCTCCGACGCCGGCGAATCACACGCGGAGGAAGGCGGGAAATGTTGAAACGACGCTTGTGATTGGTCTAGCCCTACAATAGGGATGACCTAAAGGGAACGAAAAGGAACGACGCCAAATACTGCGAAGGGATTGGCCACGAGCCTTGTCGATCAATAGATGGCTGTAGAAATTGGCCAATCCGAACGGAGTGGACTCGGCGTTGCCACGATCTTCGTACAGGCCGCCTCCTTTCCGAAAAATGCCGATGATTGCCGAGCTCCGTTTCCCCCCTCTGAGTAAAAGTAAAAAATCCTAGAGCAGCAACGAGTCTCGGAAAAGACGCTCCCGCGAAAGGCCTACGTCAAACTTGGAAGATTCAAAAATTGATATTTTATAAACCCTTCACACTATACATTTGGAATTCGCTGAAATGTGTGTCTTTCCTACGTGTGTTAATATTGTCGCCACGTTCGGTGGCGATTTTGAACATTTTATTCACTTTTCACGGGAAAATGCAAGAAGCCTGGGAGTCGAGTTAAAGCAGTGACCGGACAACAGAAACCGATTTCGGTATGAGCAGTTGGAAAGCCCCCAGAAAGCCTGGAGCTTTGGACCAACTTGTTTTTTTTTTGTATTTGATTCATACCACACTTAATGTGCTAGTTTGTAATGTTAACCGTTGCTACCGTTGGACTATTTAGAGTTTTTTTTTAGTTTTAGCCGCGGTTTATTGTTAGTTTTGAATTGTAGGCCACGAGTTTGTCATAGCTTAAAGAGAGCTCGCCCGGTGTTGGGAAACGTTTTTCATTCGCCATTTTAAAGTAATCGACTAAATTAAAATACGTTTCGCAGGTTTGTTGTAAAAAATTACTTGATAAAGGTAACGTCCATTGTAATTTGTGATGCGTAGACGGGAGATTAAGATTTAATCCACGTTATAACAATAATAATCATTTAAGAATGGATGTTTGATGCAACTTTGTCATCTTTAGAACAATAAAAATTGTATTTGGACTTCTTTAAAATACGGCTTCGTGTAAAGGAAGAAGGTAGATAACATGGCCGACGTTACGGTGCCGTCTCTTCAGCTTGCATAGCTGCACCACAACCAGGGCTATTTGATTTCAAGGTAGTCGGAGTCGGTACTGAATCGAGTCTATTGGTGGAGTCAAATGCAGGCTCCGCTTCGTGTCCACGGTTACACGGTTTTATAACATTAAGAAAGCCTTACGTAGACGGCGAAATATTCGCCTATAATTTTATTTGCATCGCCAGTTATCATTATAACCGTATAATAGTAATAATAGGAGCCCGATTCCTATAGTTGAAAACCAAAGGCGACACTACGAAATCGAGTTTTTCGAAGAATCGGTTCTTTGGTGTCGACTCCCAGCCTTACAGCAATCAATAACCTTTTTTAGTAACTAAATCCAACTAACAGAATATTTAGACCTAAAAATTATACATAAAGTTAATGATTTATGACGTAATTATATATTCTTTTTTGGTTTCAAAAAAATTAAGAATTTTGTCTTTAGAGGCATTTGTTGTTTCCCTCCTAAAAGTATCCTCCTGTTGTTTTACACATCGGTTAAACGTTATTATTCTGTGGAAGACTGTGAAATGTCGAAATGTACAAATTTTAGTCAAATATACAGTCGGCTTTGAGTGTGTCGAGCAATTGCTAGGCCTAACAAAGAAAACTATTGTTTAACGCGTACGGTAAAAGGGAAAAAAATGGAATGGTTGGTGTTTATTAAACGGTGCCGTTCAATATAAACACCTGTTTATAAACGAAAAAATTCGTATTTGTTACACTCGTTCATCACGTTGTAATAAGTTGTTCCTCTTTGGCTTTAAAGGAGTTACTACAATCGCCGAGTGTGGCTTAGGTCAGGTTTTGTCTCAAATCGCATACCACGTGACTCGGTAGTATGCCTAGTTAGGGGACTTCTGAACGTTGTCGATGCGCACTACGTAGCCCTACGAATGG
Source organism: Corydoras maculifer (assembly GCA_019802435.1). Classification (NCBI taxonomy): domain Eukaryota; kingdom Metazoa; phylum Chordata; class Actinopteri; order Siluriformes; family Callichthyidae; genus Corydoras; species Corydoras maculifer. The sequence goes on from JAFMOD010000119.1 coordinate 1,718,202, forward strand.
CGTTTGCAGCGTGGCCGTAGTTACAACCAACAAGGACTGGTTTGTCTGTTATCCAGCCAGCTAGGCTAATTTAAACCGGCTCTTCGGTTCTGTCAGCGCACTGTATTCGACAATTTTTCAGTTTAGCGAACTAAATGTAACACTCATAAGACCTAAAACAACGAATTTCGATCGCTCCGAGGCGGTTCAACTGTAGTTACGACACAATGGCTTAAATCATTAAGGGCGGTTTAGGACGCGACCAGATATGTACTGGTTATAAATACACAAATAACGAAGGCAGAAAATGTTGTATTTTGTACATATTATGCGTTGTCTAGCACACAGAGTAAAATCTAATTGTGCAACAAAGTTAATAATGTGTTAATAGTTATCCCACAAAGGTGAAAGCGGTTGTTTTCAAAGTTATCCTTTTGTGTATCGATTTTAGTCCATAGCTAATAAATATTTCAATTAAAATATAACTAAAAACAAAAGTAGGTATGCCAATCTAAAGTATCCAGATAGTAGAGCTAACCAGCTACAGAGAGGGGGGGAGGGTAATTCTGTATTTGTGTTTCAACTTTACTTTTTTATTATTAGTGTGATTTGCTAAAGGCAACCGCTTAGAACCCCTTAGCAACCATCTGGAACACCTTAGCAACCACCCAGAACCTCTTAGTGTCATCTCCGGCCAAGCTGCCATCACACACATTTTATTTTATTTTTTTTCCAGGAAATGCATACCACTCTAGATAATAAACGAAAACCTGTTTTAATGTTCCCATTTCTTTTTTTTATTACATGTATATTCATATTGTTTTTCACTTTGATGGCAATTGTGTATATTGTGTCTTCGATGTGTTTTATATAACATTGAAGTAGTAAGTACTTATGTAAGTACTTGGATTTGTTTGTAAACATCTCACAAAATATACACATATTGTAACTAAACTCTCATTGTGGAAGTCTGCATCTACACAGTTAAAAAAAATGGAGTATGATTCTCAGTAGGGAAGGAGGAACAGGGGCTGAGTCATTTGCTTGCCAGGCAGCATTGCCTTCACCCTTTAAAATGTAATCTTTGCATGTTTAAAAGCAAAAAGAAGACGGGGCTGAATGGGGAGGAACTTCTTGCGTTAAATACTGAGTACAAATTAGTCTTACCAAAGTAACACAACCGAGGTCACGTGTTGGCAGTGTTTATTGTTATACCTGTGTGGTTACTCTGTTCCACTGCTTAGCCTGCTGTGTTCTATGTGAATGTACGTTACTTTAGTATTTAGAGAATGCAAAGTCACTCTTATATCACGGTTTGTTTACAGTGGTTTGATGCTTATCTTTAGTTTCATTTCACTAAAAATCTCTAGACTAGTTGACTCTACTGGAAGAGGAAAGAGACGGAAGAGGGCAGGGAAGGGAATAGTAAAAGCCTTCTTTTGGAAGCAATTAAATCACATTGCTGAGCAACAGTATTTGGACAGATTGATGGAGACAGATAACATCGATCCATATGACCTGACAACCCAAAACTGAGTTACAGATCCAGATGCACTACTTCCACTCTCACACCTGCACAGTGTAATTAATCCTGTCTCTGTGAGTGCGCAAATGTAACTCAAATTTGAAAATAATAAATTGCTTAATCCTAAAGGTTTGCGATTTATGGGTGTATAAAGCCTGCAAACACCATTATTGAATAAACATGTGATGATGTCTGGATTCAGTGTTCAGAGATGCACTGAAATTTTGTATCAATCCTAAATTATTCATATTTATATCAGAAAACTAAATGATTGTATAAAATTTTAAAAATTCTATTTAATGTCATTTAATCTTATTTCTTGTCACTATGAGTTACACTGATGAAAGAATGAAGTAGCTCACATGTTGGAACATCTTTTCTTCCAATAATAGGAAGATTTATTTTTTAAATCAACCTCTGGGCCCTGTATTGCCACCATTATACTCCCGGTATTAATTTGTTGCACACAGCATAATGTCTGTGTTATGCTTTTATAAACATTTTTACTTCTACTAATTTTTTAAAAATGTGGGTTTTCAAAGATTTGTTTGTTTTCCGTTGTTTGTATGGTCAGATTTAGTGTACAATGCTGCTGCGTAAAAGGCTTTTCATCCCTTGCCCAGGTTTATACAATATTGTATTATCATTTCAAACAACTTTTGCTTTGTTTATTATTTAGGAGAAATGAGAGGAATCTAAGAACAAACAGAAGTGAAACATTATATTCTTTTCAGTTAAATAGAGGTTTAAACTTTATTTAAAAAAAACTACTTAAAAACAAGAAATTGTAAATGTTAAAGAATTATGTTGCCTGTTTGTATAACACATGTCAGTAGATCAGATTAAATGCCATGTCTATGTACCCTACTAGTTGTCATGGACCATAGTTTATTTACAGATGTACTGTGATTATTTGGCTTGTGATATTTGATAAGCCAAATTTTTCAACACTATTGGTGGATTAATGACAATGTACAAAAGTTTACAGCATTGCCAAAGCCTTACGGCATTCTCTGTTCCATTCCTGGTTGGTTCTATGCTTTTTCTGAAGTATTCATGTGTGTCCTCTGGAGACAAACTTTATTAAAGTAACATAAATTATATAATCATCGTATCATAGTCCCCTTTACATACATACAAGAAACCAGTAGATAACATTAGCAGTATCTCCAACTACGTGTGGCTGATCTGATCGTATAGTTATATATTATGTGGTAAAGAATTGCTGCTGTTTTAAAATTAGTCATTCTAATGCCTGTTTTTTTACTGAAATTTGTTAAAGAATATAGACTCATGTTCACATATTATTTAGTCAATTGAAGGTTGGTAAATTAAAAGTGTGCAGCTCAGTTTAATGTAGATTTCTACCTCAGATTTTAAGACTGGTTGTAAAACAGTTCTTATACTTTTAATGTATTTTTTATATTTTTGTTTTATAAATAAATCTAAATATGTACAGTGCCAGTTAAGTTTCTACCAACAAGTTCTATTTGGTCGACTTTGTAGTTCCATAATTCCAGACTGTAGTCCATTTGTTTGTGTTCTACAGTACATACTGTGTACTCTGTTCTAATGGTCAGAACCCCAAAAGTAGCACCACCGAGCAGGGATTATTTGGTGGGTGCATTATTCCCATCACAGCAGTGTCACTTGTGTGTTTAGATGAAACTCCAGCAGCAATGCTGCACTAAAACCCCCTCGCCACATCAGTGTCACTGCCAAACCGACAGTAAACAATCCACCACCCAAATGATACCTGTTCTGTGATGATTCTGACCAATAGAGAACAGAACCAACAGGAGACTAACAAAAACGTGTATGTTTCTAAAACTCCAAAATTCATAGAAGGCGTATACTGCCAAGTAAGACATTGTTTGATAATAATTTGATAAAAAATTTGATAATATCACTACTAGTGTTTTGTTTTTAGTGTCAGTGAAAAATGTGCATACTGGAAACAGTATGCTGCCATGTTTGTTTCACTCTTCAGTCCCATTTAATCACAATGTTTAGCGAGTCCTTGAAACCACTTGGAGTAAATGACGTGTATATAACTGTAAGAGTTTATACATCTATTTTCATTAATTAAAAGCCAATTTTGATAGAATAACTTGGCTGCAACATTAACAACCATGCAGCTGGAGGAATCCCACTATACGGTGCAGTAACCTCATCCAGCTCAACAATCTGATAGTCATTTCATGCAACCTCCATGTAACCCGATGCAGGACTGCACACGCCTGAAGTGGCGTTAATGTAAAGGTTGCTATAACGATGTGAAGCATAAAAGTACAGCATGCCAAAAAAAGACGAGCACTGAGCAGTGTTCAAGTTTATGGTCAAGCTTGTTTTTAGAGTTAAACATGACTTAAGATCAGCCAATCAGACTTCAGTTATTACACTGGACATCTAAACACAGGCTATTTCTGCTTTGAGTTTATCTAACCATGTTGGTTTGTCATGTAGAGCGACTTCATAAAACACCTTGTGAATTAGTTGTCGGATGTTTGTTCTTTAAATGACTTACATTTATATTTTAATGGCTCAAACATGGTTTCCTGGACTAGACAATGTATCAAAAGTAACTTTGTAGTGTAGCACAATAAACATAACATTAATGATAGTGATTGATTAATGAGCCTTTAAAATATACTTACAATAGTATTTCATTTAAAATGCTGTTGGAATTGTAGTTGGTATGTATAATGTATGCAAATGTTCAATTTAGGAAGATTAAATCATACAGCTGGGTGTTTTGAAGAAATCTTTTTAAAGGTTCTCAGTTAATCGCATTACATTGGGTCATTTTGCAGACACTTTCATCCAAATTGACTTACAAGTATTCCAACTTAAAGGTTGGGCTCAAAGCACAGGGTCAGCCATAATATATAGTGCCCTTAGGGCAACAAAGGTGAAACCTTTAGACAGATCCATCTTATGGGATCCATCCCTAAATTAGGCCAAACTATTTTTTAAGTAAAAATTATGTTCAATGTATCTGCAAAAATGTATCCTAAAAGAAGATGGGACCTACATTAGATGTTTGCATATTTATGTACAAGTCAAATTTGACATATTTGAGTGTCAAAAATATGTGAACCTTTTGGATTTGTGAGTAATTTGAAAGGAAAATTGAGGGTTGGGTGTTTTGTGAGGTCAGAAACTGATGTAGTCATCTTGTGTCATGTTTATACGTTTCAGCTACTGGAGCTTTAGTGTTTTTTGACCAATACAAGATTATTGTAATGGTGCAAGCATCATTTTTTTACGGCTTCAAGGCCAGATCCAGTCCTTCTCTTCTCTGGCCAATATGCTGTTAATTGGGATTGAGAGATCAAATGTAAATACATTAAACATTTAAATTTAATTTCTTATGTGTGCACACGGGTGGCTTAGTGGTTAGCATGTTCGTCTCTCTGGGTGGAGTTTCCATATTCTCCCCGTGTCCGCATGGATGTCCTCCGGGTTCTCCGGTTTCCTCCCACAGTCCGAAAACATGGATCAAGTCAATTGAGTTCTCCAAATTGCCCCATATAGAGTGTGTCTGTGTGAGTGAGTGTGAATGTGCGCACACATCCTCAAATAATAAAACAAGCAAAATAAAAGCAATGCAGTCGGATCATGTGCATGTCATGCACTGTATAGCATTACTTTTATTTATATGCATTGCTTTTTTTTTTTTTTTTTTATAAAGTTCATCCTGTTGGTTGTGTTTTTATTTTATTTTATTTATTTATTTATTTTGACAACAGTCTAGTTTTGCAAGTTGTCCTTTAAAAATTGCCCAACCCTATAATGTGTTGTGTAAATGTAGCTTTTTTTTTAATGTAGTTTTTTTTTTCTCTTTGAAGCAGAGTTGTCAGTCAGGTATATATTTATTATTTTTTAAAAGATGTATCAATTGACATTTTTATCTGTGGCATTTACAACATGCTAAAGAACGTAAAACAAACTGTTATTTAAGTTTAACTAAGTTATAATAAAGTGAGGCTGTGCAATTCATACTGCAGATATCAGAGATTCAAGGCTCAGTATCAATTTTCTCACAACTGAATGACCATGTTAAAAATCCAATGCTTTAAAATATTACATTACTACTTAATGAGGTCATGAAATAATTACTGCATTATGTAACTTTAACGATGTAATGTCTTGAACCCTTAATTTAGACTGATTGACTTCATACTGCAGAGCATTTATTCATTTAATTTTTATTATAAGTTCCTCTTGTGCTTAATGACAGGTTAATTTTTTAAGTTTGTAAGGTAAAAATGAACGCACTATAACAAAGTGCATGACTTGTAACAAAGGGATATCTACCTAGGTCCACAAGCCATATGCCCAATGTCTTAAATATCGACTTTAACTAAAGTTTCAGCAAAAATTTTTTCCATATTGTACTCCATCCATTCATTATCTTCCGCTTTATCCTACATTAGGGTCGCGGGGGGGTTCCCCATGCCTAATCTTTAAAAATGGCCTTAAAATTGATCGTTCTAAAGAGTTCGGTACTGTTACAGGATGCCACCTTTGCAACAGGTTATTCGGAGATAGTCGCATAGCAGTTCGCAGAGTGCAAAAAAGAAAAAAAAGTCCCAAACCCTCCACTGCCTTTATAATTACAGAGTGCCAAACCTCCTCTGGCATTAACGTCAATCAGCACAACAACCGAGTGCCAGGACTTTTATGGCCAAGCAGCTGCATGCAAGTCTCCGTCAACAAGCACAATGTAGTGTCATTTAAAGTGGTTAAAGTGTACCACCACTGGACTCTGAAGCAAAGAAAGGGGCCTGTGGAGGTGCAAACTACACTTATCTACCTGGCAGTTAAATAGATGAGTCTGGGTTTGGTGAATGCCAAGGGAACATGTACATGGTTTTTGTGGTTGGATAAAAGAAGTTTAGGGAAGTTCCTTTTGTTCAAGCATGACATCCCTATGAATTACCTTTGAATTAAACTTGTAATAACAAGGAAGGATGTGGGAGTGACAAAGATGGACAAGATTTGGAATCAGTTACTGTGAGGAGGGGGGGCACAGGTGACATGTTTTGGTGACAAAGTTAGCAGGCAAGCTTAAATTGCTGTGGACAGTGGAGAGATTTATAATGGCTGAAGGATGCTAAGGCTTGAGCTAACAGATTGAGGGTGGAGTGCAAAGCCAAATAAGAGGTTTATGGATGTAAAGTAATGAGGACATGCAGGTGGCTGGGGTGAAGGAGGAGGATGTGCGGGATCCACTGTAACATCTAATGGCAACAGCCAAAAGAAGATTTATCTAATGTCTAACCTCACATCCTGGGTGGAGTTTCTGGATGGGGTTTCTCCAGGTTCTTCTGCGTCCTTTCACAGTTTAAAAACATGGATTAAAGGTTAACTGCCTGCTCTAAATTTCCCCATGTATAGAATGTGTGAGTGTGTGGCCAGCAATGAATTGAATTGGCACCCTGTCCTGGGTTTATCTGCCCAGTATAGGATTAAGTGGTCTAGAAAATAAGATGAGATTCAAATGGGATAAAAAAAAAAAAAAACACTCAAGTGTATTGTTTAATGTCCCAATACTTTATTTAATTAATTGTATATATCATTCATTCATTATCTTCCGCTTTATCCTATTTTAGGGTCGCGGGGGGCTTCCACATGCCCATACAGAGGAGAACGTTTCGGGCGCTTGGCAGATACACCCAGGACAGGATGCCAATCTATCGCTGGGCACACACTCGCGCACACACACTCACTCAAACACTATATGGGGCAATTTGGGGAACTCAATTGACTTTATCCATGTTTTTGGACTGCAGGAGGAAACCCACGCGGAGACGGGGAGAACAGGGAAACTCCACCCAGATGGAGATTCGAACGGGGAATCCCTAGTGCTGAGAGGAGAACATGCTAACCACTAAGCCACCGTGCCTTATATATATATATATATATATATATATATATATATATATATATATATATATATATATAATATATTCAGTCTCAATGCAGATTAATATTTTGGTAAATATTAAACATTCGCCTCAGAAAAATCATCATTGTTATAAATGATTCTTTTAGCAGTTTAAGCATGAACCTATTCTAACAAAAGTTTAAGGATTCAAGGAGACTTAATTGTCATTCACATCACATGTGGTTCATGAGCTAGAATGAAATTGCAATCCCAATGTCCCAATTCCACCAAAAGAGCAATTATTATACAAGAATACAATAAAAAGAAAAAAAAAAAGAGTATGATTCTAGATTTAAAGCATAAAATATAACTACTGAATGTAACAGTGACATGACAAAGTCTCCAAGTGCGGGGAAATCATTTACAATATTCATGTATTTTTATTTATTTATTTGTTAATTCATGTCTGTACCTGTTTAATAAATAAAATAATTATTTTTTGCTACCAGACGTCTCGTTTGGTGTTTTTTTTTTTTTTTTTTTAACACGTTTGAGACCACGCAGAGAGCCACACGTGTTCAGCAAGACGAGGTCTTTTAGTATTTGGTGTCACAGCGCCACCGTGTGGTTAAAAACAAGAGTCACAGCTCTTGTACGCTCCAGTAGCGCCTACTGCTGGACTAGAAGAGAATTACGCTTTTCATAAGCGCTTCATGTGCAGTTAAAAGAAGCTTAGAACCTGCTAACATTAACCTGGATCTGCATTAGAACAAACCACCTGATTAAAATGGGTTTGTATGTCTTATAACGGTTTTTATTTTATTTACAGTAAAGTAGTTTGCTCAATACACATAATAACAACGAAATTAACCCAATTCTTGTCTATTTATACAGGTAAACTTTCTATTTTAATAAACCGAATTTTAGATGTGTTAAATGTAGAGGACTATTTCCTCTGTGTGTAAGTACAGCAGGCAAAATAGATCCCTTTTAAGGTCAAGTTCTTCCATCCAAAATTCACCCAATCATAACATGATGGACCTGCATTGAGAGAACAGCAAAGGGCCTTCCCCAAATTGTTTTATGAAATTTGAAGCACACAGTAATTCGAAATGCAAAGCTAAGTGCTTGATTTTATACACTTTGCAGTAACGGGACTGAATTACCGGAGTTCAGTGATTAAGAAGTGGATATTTTATATTTTTATAACATGTATCATAATGTACAGCAAATTTGTTATCTGTTAATTCATTCATTATCTCCCGCTTTATCCTCTATAAGGGTCGCGGGGGGGTTCTCCATGCCCATCCAGGGGAGAACGTTTCTGGCGCTGGGCAGATACACCCAGGACAGGGTGCCAATCTATCACTGGGCACACACTCACTCACACACACACTCTATATGGGGCAATTTGGAGAATTCAATTGACTTGATTCATGTCTTCGGACTGTGGGAGGAAACCGGAGAACCCGGAGGAAACCTACGCGGACACGGGAAGAACATGGAAACTCCACCCAGATTGGGATTCGAACTGGGAATCCCTAGTGCTGAGAGGAGAACGTGCTAAACACTAATTCACCGTGCCACCATTATTTATATAAATATATTGTAAATACAGTAAATTGCAATTTACAAGAGAGACAACATCTTGCTGGAACAAAATTCCTTGTGTATGTAACATACTTGGCAAATAAAACTGATTCTGATGTTTATATAATGTACATCCAACAAAAGTACACAAATTTAATAAACAGATTCAACACTACATTAAGTAAGTGGAGATGATGTGAGGTCTGGTACTGATGAGAGGGAGAAAGTTTGACTCCCCATGCCCATCCAGGGGAGAATGTTTTAAGCAGATAGACCCGGGACAGGGCACCAATCCATCGCTCACTCAGACAAACACACTCTATATGGGGCAATTTGGAGAATTCAATAGACTTGATACATGTTTTTGGACTGTGGGAGTAAACCGGAGAACCCAGAGGAAACCCACGCAGACACAGGGAGAACATGGAAACTCCACCCAGATTGGAATTCGAACTGGGAATCCCTAGTGCTGAGAGGAGAACATGCTAACCACTAAGCCACCATGCCACCCGGTTCGACTCATATGTATGTTCTAATTGATACTCAGTAATAAAGTGATCTATTTTGCCTACAGTACTTACACTTAGACGTATCAGTCCTCCACATTTAACCCATCCATGCAGTGAAACACTGAGTGGAGTGAGCACACATACCCGGAGCAGTGGGCAGCCTTCCACATGGCACTGGGGGGAGCAATTGTGTTAGGTGCCTGCTCAAGGGCACTTTAGTCATAGTACTTTGTGGGAATTAAACCGGGGACCTTCAGGTCACACGGTTGATTCCCTAACCACAAGCTTTACAAACCACTTTGATATTAGGGATTTTGGATAATTATTTCTTTATTCACGGTCAGTTCATGGTGTGTTCCTCTGTTTTACCTTAAATTTGCATCTCAGATCAGGGGTCATGAAGCACTTGACACACTGACTCTATTTAACGCTGTTAAACAGAGACTGAAGATAATAATAGTAATAATAATAATAATTATTATAATAATAATAATTCATTCATTATCTCCTGCTTTATTCTCTATTAGGGTCGGGGAGGGGTTCCCCATGCCCATCCAGGGGAGAACGTTTCGGGCGCTGGGCAGACACACCCAGGACAGGGTGCCAATCCATCGCTGGGCACACACTCACTCACACAAACACACTCTATATGGGGCAATTCTGAGAATTCAATTGACTTGATCCATGTTTTTGGACTGTGGGAGGAAACCGGAGAACCCGGAGGAAACCCACGCGGACACGGGGAGAACATGGAAACTCCACCCAGATGGGGATTCGAACCGGGAATCCCTAGTGCTGAGGGGAGAACATGCTAAACACTAAGCCTATAATAATAATAACTCATTTTATTTATATAGCGCTTTTAGGGACCTGAAATACGCTTTACAAAAACGAATAGAGCAGTAAATCATTTAAATACACAAGACATATTTAACATTAACGCAGTTATATGAAGCTCGAAATAATCTCCGAACAGACTTTGACAGAGGTGATGCCATCTGACTCTCTCTTGCTATTGTGACCGAATATTAAAAGAAGAATCTCATCTGATCTGTAATTCTATTCGTTTTATCAAAATGCTTTTGTAAATCGTAACCACGATGCCAAAATGGCACGGCAACAGGGTATCCATGTATCCAAATTGTGCACACACTTGTTTTTCAGTGTGGCCTTGTCTGACTAGTTCTACTAAATTATATTATACAATTCTCTCTTGAAGGTTATATATTAATAAAAGTTGATTTAACAGCTTTCGCTCAACCACACCGAAGCTTCTTCGGATCAACCCACATCAGTCCTTGTTACAGACACGTTGTCGGGACTGTCCACGGGAATAATGTCGACGGTGATTTGCATTCTAATTCACTCATGATCATAACGGCGCGATCAAAGAACTGCATTCATTGGCTGGAGAAAATGGTGGGTAAAAAATAAAGAGGTAGACTATATGTACAGCTGTGGTTTGCTCGTTTTCTGAGAACAGGCCTGTGGAGTTCTTTACGAGAAGAGTACACGCTCTCCCTGCAGGAACTGCACGTACCCTAGTGATGTCACCAGAACACCAATGTGTGTGTGTGTGTGTGTGTGTGTGCAAGAACAAGGGAGCAGGAAAATGGCCACTAGGGGGAAAAGAGAGTCATGTGATGGAAACGAGGGCTGATGAGGAACTCGCTGAACTATTCATCCAGCACTCAGCAGATGGGCTGGCGCACAGGAAAGGAGGCCTTCGCTTCTTATCGCATTTGAAAGGTTTTAATGGGTTTGCTGCTCCCGGTGTTCAGTGGGGCTGAGAAATTAAGGGCCCCGAACTTCAGTGGAATTATAAAATGTACATTCTGTGTCTATTGAAATGCTTCTTTACAAACAGTTCTCATCACCACAAATCATCCCATACATACTTTAATATAGTTGCCATGGTAACTCGATGAAGTATATGAATACTAGTCCCACAAGACAAAACTATTCGAGAAACTGTCACACTGAAGCAATAGAACAGTCAAGGTCGTGTGTTCTGGTCCAATAACATGGCTGGGATTTGGTTGCAGTAGATCATCGTGGATTTAAAGTTCTTTGCCAAAAACACATTCCAAACGCCTTTCTAGAGCCACGAAGAATTGAGAGTCGCAGAGTATGACAATTTGAAGTTTTATCTCATTATCTTAATCCAATTCTATCTATCTATCTATCTATCTATCTATCTATCTATCTATCTATATATATATATATATATATATATATATATATATATATATATATATATATATATATATATATATATATATATATATATATATATATATATATACATACATATATGTATATAGGGGATAGCACGTTCGCCTCTCAGCGCTAGTGATTCCCGGTTCGAATTCCCATCTGGGTGGAGTTTCCATGTTCTCCCCGTGTCCGCGTGGGTTTCCTCCAGGTTCTCTGGTTTCCTCTCACAGTCCAAAAACATGGATCAAGTCAATTGAGTTCTCCAAATTGCCCCATATAGAGTGTTTGTGTGAGTGAGTGTGTGCCCAGTGATGGATTGGCGCCCTGTCCTGGGTGTATCTGTAATAGAGGATGAAGCGGAAGATAATGGATGGATGGATATATCCATATATATATATATATATATATATATATATATATATATATATATATATATTTGTACTTTTTAAAGTACAACCAGGCATCACCTTGATAACCACACAATGAAAGGAAAGAATGCCAAAAAGACCTTTGCTGTCCAGCAGCTAACCAGTAAACTCAGGTGTCTGCTGCAGTTTGACAGACATTAATGTAACGTTCCGTAGGACACAATTCAATTTTTTAGAGCTTTATCACGACAAACATCAGAGATAAACTTGGTAAACACACTAAGATAGCTGCCTGCAGCTCCCGGTAGCTGCCCGATTTCAGTATAAGGCACTGATTCCGGCCTACAGGACAATCTCTGGATACCTTTACTCAATTTTTCAAAAGTACATCCCGAAACGTTCAGTGCGCTCTATTGATGAATATTGCCATTCAACCTCACTGTGGTGCCAGTTCTCACTTCATATCATTCACCGCTGCTAAAAAATGGAATATCTTTCCTACTCTGTCCGTAATGCTGAGACATTCAGCATCTTCAAGAAACAACTCAAAACACATCTCTTTCAGAAGCACTTGATATGAGAAAAAAAAATGTAGAGTGAATTAAGACTTCAAACCCGATTGGATAATGATGGGCTTTGATAATAGTGCAGTGTAGCTGGTTCCACCCTAATAACTACTGACTTTTTCCCACACAGACCCTATCTCATGCCCACTGTAAAGCAGGCTGGTAGATCTGTGATGTTGCCAGGCATTTTTCCCAAAGGGCCAGCAAGTACCAGCAGATATTAAATTAAAACCAGAGTGCCTCTGTAGGGAAGCTTATGCCCTGGTTTTATCTTCCAGCAAACCAGTGACTCAAATCACAAAATGAAGCTGAAGAAGGTTCACTAGGCCACCCTTGCCCCCATAATCACCCTAGCCTCATTTCCCCCGGTGAAAACCTGTGGAATAAGCTAAAGACAGGAGTCCAAATCAGCTTTTTGGCGAAACTCTCAGGAGAAATGGTCTCAGATCTCTTGCCATGTGTTCTACAGTCCCATTAAGCTTCATAGAAAACGATTCCAAGCTGCTATCCTCGCAAAGGCAGGCTGAACAAAGTGCTTAATGAAGGTGCCAGGAGATGTAGCCCACAGATTTGTTTATTTTAATAAATCAACATAAAAGTATTGTGTTAATATTGAAGCATATAACAAACAAAAGAGCACAGAAATGTTTTTTAGACAACAGTACGCTTCCAATATAGTGACCAATTGCCAATTTTAGGCATAATGACCGAATGGTTTATATAGAAGTCCATGGCGGCATAGAAGTTAGCACGTCCACCTGGGGATCCAGGTTTGAAACCCAATCTGTTTCCATATTCTCCCCGTGTCCACAGGGGTTTCCTCCGGGTTCTCTGGGTACCTCCCAGAATCCAAAAGTTTGTGCCCAGCAATAGATTGGCCTCCTGTCCTGGGTGTCCAACACCCGAAACGCTCTCCCCTGGATGGGCATGGGGAACCCCTACACAACCTTAGTATAGGATTAAGTGAAAGATAATAGATAATATATAAGATAAGATATATATATATAAGATAAGATAAGATAATATATAATAAGATAATAGATGAATAGATGAAGTTAATTTAACTGATATAGTTAAACCACAACTCCACAACTCAACCACAGCTTTACACAACTCACAATCTTGTCTGAACCTTTTCCAGGATTAGTCTGAGAGCTGCATTATAAATTTACATTAAGGCTTATGGTTTTGGACCCGGATGTCCACTGGGCTTGAATAAAAATGTAAGGATAATTTTGCTCAGGGGCGGCACAGTGGCTTAGTGGTTAGCATGTTCTCCTCTCAGCACTAGGGATTCCCGGTTCGAATCCCCATCTGGGTGGAGTTTCCATGTTCTCCCCATGTCCGTGTGGGTTTCCTCCAGGTTTTCCGGTTTCTTCCCACAGTCCAAAAACATGGATCAAGTCAATTTAATTCTCCAAAAATTGCCCCATATAGAGTGTGTGTATGTATGAGTGAGTGTGTGCCTAGCGATGTACTGGCACCCTGTCCTGGGTGTATCTGCCCAGCGCCTGAGACGTTCTCCTCTAGATGGGCATTGGGAACCCCCCCGCGACCCTAATATATGATAAAGCAGGAGATAATGAATGAATGAATGAATTTTGCCCAGCTCTATAATTGGTTAATTCAACCTTTGTTGTCATGATATTAAATAGGAAAAAAAAAAAAACACAGGCAAAGCAATATAAAGGCAGGTCAGCTAGGAAAAAGTGTCGGAGCCTGAGGCAACAAAGCATTGGTCTGTCTGCTTTCATTGTGTTGGTGTTTTGCAGAGAAGACGCTTGTAATATAATCTCAAGCAAGAGTCCCATGTTGGGAGCAAGCGAACCTGTCCGCCCTGCGGTACTTTGTGTATGTACACCTGGTTTGTTGTTATAACAACCAAAATGGATCTGTGAGAACAGGATGTAACGGAACACGACAACAGCCCATTGATGAATTAGCATTCATTTCCAGGCTTCCATGAATGTTCGGAAAAGTCCTCACACTGTTCCTGACCCTGCGCATGGTGACATTTCCCAGTTCCCGTCGCGGGTTGTGCCGTGTTAGTTAGGTCATGTATTTCTCACCGAAACTCTCCCGTGCCGTGCTATCCCTCTTGCCACTACCATTCCCCGCTAATTTTTTTTGTGCGCTTTGGTCCGCAGCCGTTGCTTATCCCTGGCATGCTGCCATCCAGCTCTGACCATCTGCCTCCTTCGTTCTTTTTCCCTTTTCTCTCGGTGTCCGTTTTCCTATTTCCTCCCTTTTCGGAGTCTTCTCGCCTCAACCACCCCCCCCCCTTTCGTCCCTGCATGGCAGCTCATGCTGTTTTTCTCTCGGCAATTCTGGGAGAGAGATCTATTTAAAGAAGCATGACAGGAAGGAAAGCCTGAGCCTGCTGATGATGCGCCGAAAACCGTGCGGCAGATTAAAAACGACATATCATATGCGTGAAGCGGCTCGGTATCAAATGCGAAGAGTTCAGCCTTGTATTCACGCCTCCACCCGTCCCCGTCGCAGAAGACGAGTAAGGGGGGGGGGGGGGGGGGGGGGGGGGGGGGGGGGGGGGGGGGGGGGGGGGGGGGGGGGGGGGGGGGGGGGGGGGGGGGGGGGGGGGGGGGGGGGGGGGGGGTGGAAAAAAAAAAAAAAAAAAAAAAAAAAAAGCCTCCCACCCCCCTCACCCTACCTTCACCAATCAGCCACCCCTCCCAGTGGATTTTCCAGCCTCTCGTTTTTCTCTCTTGCACAGTCTTGCACCTCTTGCCTCCTGCATCCTCTATTTTTAGGATTATGTTTATGTCGCACGCTGACCTTTTTTCGGCAGGTCACACGTTCCTAATTAAAAAACGTTGGCAGCATTTGTTTTTATCCTAACCCATGTCCAAATGCATGACTCGAATGTAGAAATCCAAAGTCGTGCCTGTGCTGGTAGGCGGTTAGTTCGAGCATTTTGTCTGAGGTCTGCTGCTCGGTCGAAATGCAGTCATCCTTTTTTGGACATCTTTCATCTGGCCCTCTGTCGCACTTTTACGTGCAGGGAAGTAAGAGAACTACCTTCGGTTGCTGGTTTTCACGGGTGCTGCGTCTCAAACACGTGAGCGCCGTCATGCTGTAACAGGCAACACGAAAAACCCGTTTGTAAAAATGACAAGTCTGGCGGAAAAATAAAATGCATGTTATTAAATCGTGATACAGGCGCAGATACGGATCATAATTGGAGACATGCTGGTTTAACTTTTTAGGTTCGTTTTAAAGCCGACGAAGGTCCAGATTTCCCTCAAAGCTTTAGAATCTGTAGCACAGCACTGATAGGCAGCACTGAGCTGCATCTTTTCACCAACCCAACAGCCAGGTTATGCAGGATCTGTCAAGAATAGGCAAGAATAGGCCACAAAAAACTCGTCATCAGTGCTGGCACCTCAGACTATAAGTAGAGGTTATTGTTACAATAACGAGGAATCTCTAATCCAGATCCTTCACTCATTGGATGTTGTTGGTTATGACTGTAGGAGATTTAGGTTTAAACTCCCACACAGGTCTCCAGTGGTAATGTGGTGGTGTGAAGACAGTTATAATACACACTGTTTGCAAATGCTTTTGTGCCATTTTGCATCCTGATCCTGATCATCAACCCTAACCCTAATCACGACCGCACTTGGACATCATTTTTTGTTTTGTCCGAGAAA
This sequence comes from Corydoras maculifer, assembly GCA_019802435.1. Classification (NCBI taxonomy): domain Eukaryota; kingdom Metazoa; phylum Chordata; class Actinopteri; order Siluriformes; family Callichthyidae; genus Corydoras; species Corydoras maculifer. The sequence continues at coordinate 1,734,517 of JAFMOD010000119.1, forward strand.
AAAAAAGTTTGAAAAGGTGACGATGCAACTGACGAAGAGGCCCAACATAACGACCTAACTGAAATATTTTAAACAGAACTACCCCAAAGCTAATTGGACAATTCATAGTTTCGGCCCTCCCATTTTTGACCACCACAACCCCCTTTCCACACCCCACAGTGACACACGTGTCACTCCCCTCCTCCTCCAAAGCTTCCCAGGAGTGCATGTGGCTCTGTCCAGATGTCCCAGTCTCTTTGTTGCCGTGGAGATTCAGCTGGCCATGTCTCGCTCATTAGTGTCCACTGATCCATATGTCATACTGAAGATAGCCTTTGATCAACTCCGAAAGTGGGGACGCAAAGCCAAGCAGAGTTCACACCGAACAGGCGAGACGTGTGAAGACCGACATAACAAATACGTCCAGAACATTTCCCAGTGGGATAAATAACACCGACTACATTTGCTTTATAAAAGATCAGCACTACAATGAAGTTATTTTATTTTATCGTAACTACGCTTAACAAGTTAAAGACAATATACGGATGAAACATCAGGCGGTCATTTTTTAAATAAACAATGGGCACACACTCAATTCTTTATATGAATTCTCAATGTTTTCTTTATATTCTTCTGCTCTGTACAGCTCAGTACAAAGTAGAGTAAAATCGTTAAACATTTTATTTGAAATAAATGCTGTGCACTTACAAACAAGATAAATCTTTACCAAATTAATGTAAAGACTAAAGTGTGGAGGCAGAAAGGATCTCCGCCTGAGCTAAAACATACAAGCTTATTTCAGGAACATGCTGGGGGTATTGTCAGGGCTCCGGCTTGCATCGTGACTGCTTTTTAAGCAAGCAAACTAATATTTATTAATACATTTGGAGCACCAATAGAAGAAGCAAAACTGATTTGGAACATTTCATCAATCCATTTACCCAGAAATGGATCAATGTCGTTAAAGGGGAAAGAGGCAATGATCAAATACACGTCTAACGTCAACTGAACAAAGGGGTTCATCGGGGGAAGAAGTGCAAATGGTCAATCTAAACCCAACTGATCAAGCATTTAACCACCTGAAGAAGAAAAGCCATGGTCGAAGCCTGGAGGTCAGCATGGTAGCTTGTTGCTGAGGGTGTTGGGTTGTCAGTCTAAAGGTGGTGGGTTTGATATTGGAGTGCATCTAGTGGGCATCTGAGCAAGGTACTTAACCCCCATTGCTCCAGAGCTGCTGTATCATGATAACATCGCACAAGTCAGTATACTTGTGAGAAAAGCAACCTGGAAACAACCAATAAATTGGAAAGACAGTGTTTCATCCAGTGTTTCACCAAGCACCTGTTCATGAATACTGACACCACCACAAAATTAAATAATGTTATGAAATCTAACAGTTTGGTGTCAATGTCCCAGGTTAGATGAAGTGGTTGCAATTAATATGGCACAAAATATTCAATGCTATTTTCTTTATTTGATTGTCAAAAACATACGGTTTCAATACTTTCACGGACCATCAAACGGGGTGAGCTGATACAAAATATGTTTGTACACGCTTAAATCCTAATCTTTTGATATCAGAACCCAATAAAATGGCCTTGTGGTTCCAGCGCTTTGTAAAGGTGACTGTATATCACAAAGCTATTTTAGCATACCATCAAAATCATAAATCATAGATGTTTGGAAGTAAGTTTGCAGTCTATTGGTCAGGAGCATCACAGAGCAGGTATCATTTGGGTGGTGGATTGTGATTGTCAGTTCTGCAGTGACCCTGATGCAGTGAGGGGGTTTTAGTGCAGCAGTGCTGCTGTAATTTTATTTAAACACCTCAGTGACACTGCAGGGATAGGAATAATGCACCCACTAAATAATCCCTGCTCTGTGGTGGTGCTATTGGGGTTCTGACTATTAGAAAACAGAGTAAAGGGGCATACACAGCATGTACTGTAGAGTCCACAGACAAATGGATGGGTCATTTGATGGTCAGGGTTGGAACCGTTAAATTATAGTTAATTTTGACAGTGGTTCTTTAGACAAGTGCGTAACAAAAAGGTTAATTTAAGCTTTGTGTCAGGATTTAAAGATATGACTTATACGACACCCAAAGGCCATTGCTCAAAAAGAGAGTACTTTAATCCTTAGATAGTATATTTCTATAGTGGTGGCAGAGTGAAGGTTACTGGCATGTAAAGGAATGATCATAAAACATGTGCAAAAATATAAATTGACTCACCTGCCTTTAAAAATTCTAAGTGGTTTGCTTGAAACATACAGAAAAGTAGAGAAGATCTTAATTTCTGACCATGATAATCTTTTGAACACTATAGTTTCATTAGAAAGAGAGATCAGATACAAAAACTCTGAAGTATTCCTTTGAGTCTCAGACATTATGTAACTTGTGAACTCGCTGTACGATCTTGAACCCAATGCACTAAGAGAAGCATTTTTAAGGTTCCAAAGCCAGTGTGGCTGAATCATCAGATGTTTTTTCCAGTGCTTCTCATTTCTGTGGCTGTGCTTGCCTCACATTTCCGCACTAAATAAGCACGATGGCTTTGAGAAAGGCGTGCATGAATGGATCACCAGCATTTCACTTTTGCCGAGTTCACGGCAGCCTGCAGAGAGTGACACGTTAGACAGTGAACATATGTGGCCTGGCTCGGATTCATCTGCAGAATCTGTACCTCCACTGCTTCACACTCAGGCTCAGCATAAGAGTTTTAAAAGCTAAAGGGGGAAATCTGTTGAGAAATGAAACGGAACAACAAGTGACAAAGTTCTTCCAAAAGGCCGTCGGGATCATGAGGACAACAACCAGTCCTGGCAAGTTCCAGTAAGGACAAGGGAATGCAACGTAAGGTGAGAACATGAGCGAGAACGTATAGGGGGAATAAATGGTGGAGGAAGGACTGGGATATACTGGAATGTGGATAAGAAAAAGAAAAAAATAAACTATTTCTTTAGTTCTATTTCCTAGATTTAAGGAAAATCAAGGAAAGAAATGAGGAATGATACATGTTGGGATTGAGTACAAGCAAAATCATCATATATAGAATATTATTTTGGTCACTTACAGCCCTTTAACATCCTGCTCAACTGTGTGGTAGAGGTGTGTATTTTGAAAACTGGGGGGTCTATTTAAAAAAAAAACACCAATTGTTTTTATTCATTCATTCATTCATTATCTTCCGCTTATCCTCTATTAGGGTCGGGGGGGGGGGGTTCCCCATGCCCATCCAGGGGAGAACATCTCGGGCGCTGGGCAGATAGACCTAGGACAGGGCGCCAATCGCTGGGCACACACATTTACTCACACAGACACACTCTATATGGGACAATTTTGAGAATTCAATTAACTTGTTCCATGTTTTTGGACTGTGGGAAGAAACCGGAGAACCCGGAGGAAACCCACGCAGACACGGGGAGAACATGGAAACTCCACCCAGATGGGGATTCGAACCGGGAATCCCTAGTGCTGAGAGGCGAACGTGCTAACCACTAAGCCACCGTGCCGCCACAATTGTTTTTAACGCCCCAAAAATATAAAAGAAATAAATCATTTTTCCTTTGCTTTTTTCTTGGTGAGGACATTAAAGGCTTAATTAAATACACTGCTTTGATTATCGCCTTGTGTATCAATCACCTCTTAAATGCATGTTCGCACCCGCCTGCATGCGTACTGTATATGCAGGGGAATAAAAAAAAACATTTTTAATGCATTGTATGACTCCTTATAAAGAATGAATATACAGTACCAGTCAAAAGTTTGGACACGCCCCCTTCTTGCTCCACTTACCATATAGATGGACTTTGTAGTTTTCCAATTACAGACTGTAGTCCATCTGTGTTCTTTGTTTTTATTAGTCCCCTGTTGGTTCTCAGTTCTCTATTGGGCTCCAGGGTTCTGCACAGCTACTTTATAAACGCTTTGTACACATATGCATATATTTGAGTTATTCCTAACTGATTTTATTTAGTGTCATTGATATTCTACTCAGGGTGGCTTAGTGGTAAGCACGTTAGCACGTTCTCCTCTCAGCACTAGGGATTCCCGGTTCGAATCCCCATCTGGGTGGAGTTTGCATGTTCTCCCTGTGTCCGCATGGGTTTCCTCCGGGTTCTCCAGTTTCCTCCCACAGTCCAAAAACATGGATCAAGTCAATTGAATTCGCCAAATTGCCTCATATAGAGTGTGTGTGTGTGTGTGTGGGTGAGTGTGTGCCCAGCGATGGATTGGCGTCCTGTCCTGGGTGTATCTGCCCAGCGCCTGAAACTGAAACCCCCGCGACCCTACTAGAGGATAAAGTGGAAGATAATGAATGAATGTATTAATGATATTCTACTCTATGAATATTAATTAACACTATGGTCCAGATTTCCAAAATGGTAGATTTTAAGGTTTCTTCCTGCCACTGTCACCTCTGGCTTGCTCGCCTGGCGATCAGACTGCTTTCTGCCAAGCTCTTTAAGCATCAATATCTGTAGTTAATATAATCTGAGTCGACTTTAAATTGAGCCCTGATATGGATGTTGTTGCGATTCTTTAAACCAGACACAGACCACCTTGCACCTCAGCAGGAACTTACGATGTTTGCTTGGCACTCTCAGCAGCGCTTGCTATAAACCTCTGTGACTTTATGGAGGGCAGTAAAAGGAGAAGGCGCTAGAACACAAAGAGCAGGACCAAGTCGCTTTGATCTCTTGCGCCCTCTTTTCATTTGCGTCATTTAGAGGAGTTCAGCCTGCAGCAAAGTATTGTCTCCGCGCTCACTCTCTCATACACTTCACAACTTTCTTTATCTCCTTTCCCTCGGTCTCTTTCTGTGCCCAGTTTTTTTTTTCTTCTTTTTTTTCTTGTTGGCATGGCTCCTGTTTGTTTTCAGCCATTTTGGGGACTGGCAGTGCTCGTAACAAACTGCTTAAATGGCGTCCTCTCCCTGGCTCATTCTCTGTCTCTCTTCTGCTCTCCCTCCCTCCCTCACTCACTCGTTCGCCTGCTATCGCCCGGCTTTGTGTATATGGACTACCCAGAGTAGGTTGTGCGTTCGTTGGTGAGGAAGGACGGTTCAGACTCAAAAGTAGACTGAAATGGAAACGAGGATGGGCCAAGGCAAAGGGGGATAGTTGACGAAACCAGGGAGGATAGGAAGCCGAAAAAACACCCTAGAATTGTGTCCCGGCTGAACAGTTCGAGGGAGAAAAAGAGAGACCGGAGAGGGAGACAGTCGGAGTGTGTTGCGAGCAGGCGGGAGAGGGAGAAGACAAGAAGGAGGGGGGGGGGAGATTCAGAGTGCGAGAGTCGTTCCTGCCCTCCGTCTCTACATAGTCCTGCCTGTATGTGCGTGTTCTCGCCGCCTGCACTCTGTCGTCGTCTGCGCGCACACACACGTACGGGCAGACGCAGACGAGCACACACAGAACGAGGGAGGGCGAGAGAGAGAGAGAGAGAACACATCGCAGCAGAGATGCAGCAGGAGGTTTTTCGAGGTACGTAGTCTTGTTGTGTGCTTGCCTAGCGCAGAAAGGAAGAGGCGGACAGAGACCCTTTTTCTCGTACTCTTTCTCCTCTTCTTCCTGCTCGAATTACTTCTCCACCACTGCTGTATCCATGCCATTTCGGTCCTGCGTGGACACGAGGAATGAGACGGCTGTCCTGCTTGTGCATGCTTGTTTGTGTGCGTATGTGCGTACCGAGGTACGAGCGAAAGAGTGTTTGTGCGGCGCTAAAACAAGGCCTGCCTCCCTTATCTTCTCCGCTTGTGGTTTAACCACGCAGTTCTTTTTCAAGGCAGATGAGTCACTCGGGTTTAGCCAAACCCGAACAAAATCAACACGCTTTATGAGATCCGTTTTAAAGAGCAAACCTTAGTTCCTTAGTTCGAGGAGAATCCGATCGGCGGACAAGTGCACGTTAGAGAGTAGGCGCAACTGCGTAACTTTGGGATTAAGAAGATGTGAATGTCAGTAGATCCAGCTATACGTTCAAAAACAGTCACACTTTGTGTCGCCGTGTGTCCTTCTGTTCGAATGCGCTAATAAATATCGGCTTTGTGGCGGATCTGGGTAAAGCCTTTTTTTAAAGGTTTTTCGACGATCAGGACTTGGGCCGTAGGGCTCGTCGGAAGTGTGATGTATGAGTGAGCAGTTCGCGTCCTCCTCGCAAAACATTTGATGGGTGTGGAGTTCGTACCGTGCCGGGGGTCCTTGCGAGTGCGCACACAATGAAAAGAAAGTTGACAGTTTTTGGAAGGCTCCGATGCTCGCCTCGTCGGATGAAGACATGATGGAATCAGTCTGGCCTTCAACTTTACGCCGTGAAATGCTAAGGCCGTACGCGTTAGCCGAGTTCGAGGGAATCTCCAGTGGTTCTCGAGCTTGAGTTAATCAAGTTCATCAGGACTTCATCGGTTCTAAAGAAAGAAAAACGTGTTGACCCTTTTCCTGAGAAATCCAAGGACGGTTGTTCCTACCCACGTTCAACCAACGAATAAACGCGCCGTACGTCTCCAGAATATTTGGGGACGTTATGAGGATTTTCTAATTTGGATAAAAAACAATATTTTGATAGCTTAGGATTTCCTTAAGGTTCTGTGGTATCTAGCTTCAATTAATAATAAGCTTTGTGAAAACTTTGTTAATAACCTATTGGAACTATTATAATAACATTTATCATTTGAGGCGGCTTAGTGGTTAGAACGTTCGCCTCTCAGCACTGGGGATCCAGGTTCGAATCACGATCTGGGTGGAGTTTCCATATTCTCCCCATGTCCACATGGGTTTCCTTCGGGTTCTTCGGTTTCCTCCCACAGTCCAAAAACATGGATTCAAGGTAAATTGGCTGCTCTAAATTGTCCCTGACCCTAGTAGAGGATTAAGCGAAGGATAATAGATGGATGGATAAATTTATAATTTGCCGCAACAACTGTCCTTTGATTTTTTATTATCCAGCCATCCATTATCTCCCGCTTTATCCTCTATTAGGGTCGTGTGGGGGTTCCCCATGCCCATACAGTGGAGAACGTCTCGGGCACTGGGCAGACAAGACACACCCAGGACAGTGCCACCCGGCTTTCTATTATTTTACGTGTAAATGATTCAGTTCTTACATTCCTTTCTGAGCACAGAGGAACATGATGAAAGAACATGGGAGTGAACGTAGAAATAAAACTACGCACATCACACGAACGTGGTTGAATATTTCTAGCATTCATTTCTTAGTTCAGAAATTAATCATGGAGGAAAAAGTTGGGATGCCCCCTTCGTTTTCTTTTTTTCTCGTTGCATACGGCTTTATTCTGACTGAACGGATTATTGTGACAGAATTATGAGAGGTCCTGAGTCGAATCAAAAGGCATCAAATCTGGCATTTTACATGGGCACTGCCATCGGTGCATGACACTTTATAAACAGAGTGAAATGTGGGCATTACTGCAATATACCACAGATATCACAAATGTTTAGTTACAACAAACCTTTATAAGACTATAGCGATGTATCAGCACTTTAAATACACCAATCAACTATAGAGTAGGTCTCCAAAGCTTTCTGTTTTTATAAACAGTAGCATTAAATGATTTTGTATATATTAAATTTATTATAACATATTAGGGGCGGGGCGGGGCAGGGCTGTGGCTTATTGGTTAGCATGTTCTCCTCTCAGCACTAGGGATTCCCGGTTCGAATCCCCATCTGGGTGGAGTTTCCATGTTCTCCCCGTGTCCGTGTGGGTTTCCTCCGGGTTCTCCGGTGTCCTCCCACAGTCCAAAAACATGGATCAAGTCAATTGAGTTCTCTAAATTGCCCCATATAGAGTGTGTTTGTGTGCATGTCTGTGTGAGTGAGTGTGTGTGTGCCCAGCGATGGATTGGTGTACTGTCCTGGATGTATCTGCCCAGCGCCCGAAACGTTCTCCTCTGGATGGGCATGGGGAACCCCCCCACGACCCTAATAGAGGATAAAAGGGGAAGATAATGAATGAATGAATAACATATTAGGATGGCGGCACGGTTGCTTAGTGGTTAGCATGTTCGCCTCTCAACACTAGGGATTCCCGGTTCGAATCCCCGGTTTGAATCCCCCCCTTTAGAGTGTATCTGTGTGAGTCAGTGTGTGCCCAGCGATAGATTGGCGCCCTGTCCTGGGTGTATCTGCCCAGCACCCGAAACATTCGCCTCTTGATGGGCATGGGGAACCCCCCCGTGACCCTAATATAGGATAAAGCGGAAGATAATGGATGGATATTAGGGGCGTCCCTTGGCACATTCACCTCTTAGAGCTGGGTATCCAACTCTGATCTGATCTGTGTGGAGTTTACATGTTCTCCCCGTGTCCACATGGGTTTTACTCCCACAGTCCCGAAACATGGAATCAAGGTAAATTGTTTGCTTTATAATTGCCCCATAAAGTGTCTATTTATGACTGTGTGGTAGGCTAGGAAACACCCACGAGCTCCTAGTAAAGGATTCAGCAGTCAAGATAATAAGATGAGATATCATATTAAATAAATATAAAATATTGATGTGGTGATGTCTACAGTACCATAAACAGGACTGCATGGTTTTAACAGTAATAAATGTTTAGTGTTTGAACAGCGCTGGGGAGGAGACTATTACAAATAACCACATCTGTAAAAGTTTATTTCACTGAAAGAACGTAATACTTTGTGCGGAAAACCATTAATACATTATATTTAAATGATACCTAGAATTATAACCATTTTATTATTTCCATCTTTCTACCACGTATGGTACCCATGTGCTAAACTTCCAGTGAGCTGGAAACAAACATTAAAGCTTAATGAACTAAGCTTGCTGAGATAATTAGAGAAAAGTGAAAATCATTACATTCAGATTGGAAAGCATTGTTTTGACAAAGCTGGTGTGGCTTTAAAGTGATAATTATATTTTAGGCCACAGGTCTTTCAGAAGTTCCGAACTACTGCAAACATGCCGAGCTTTGCGAAAATAAACCAACGACTGGAATAGGAACGATAACAAGACTCAAACGCAGTTGCCTTCACCATCATCTCTTCTTCCTCTCTTCTTATGATTGTTTGTGTTAAGGGTCACCACAGTGGAAAGATCTGCATATTCACAGTTTTACAACCCTTTCTGACACAACCGTCAAATTTAGCCAGACTTGGAACTGATACCTACACCCCTAATGGCTAGAACAATTTACTATATTTAATTTACCTGTCGGGGCAGCACAGAGGGCAGCACCATGGCTTAGTTCGCATCTCAGCGTTAGGGATTCCCGGTTGGAATCCCAATCTGGGTGGAGTTTCCATTTTCTCTCTCCGTGTCCGCGTGGATTTCCTCCGGGTTCTCTGGTTTCCTCCCATGGTCCAAAAAAAACATGGATCAAGGTGAACTGAATTCTGCAAATTGCCCCATATAGAGTGTGTCTGTGTGAGTGAGTGTGTGCCCAGCGATAGATTGGCGCCCTGTCCTGGGTGTATCTGCCCAGCGCCTGAGACGTTCTCCCCTGGATGGGCATGGGGAACCCCCCCGCAACCCTAATAGAGGATAAAGCGGAAGATAATGGATGGATGGATGGATAGATGGGGCAGCACGGTAGCTTTGTGAGCCCTGGGGATCCAGGTTTGAATCGTAATCTGGGTGGCGTTTTCATGTCCTTTCTGTGTCTGCATGGGTTTTTTCTGGAATCTTCGGTTTCCCAAAAACATGGATTCAAGGTAAATTGGCAGCTCTAAATTGCCCCTATATAGAGTGTGTCTCTGTGTGTGCTCGGCGATAGATTGGCGCCTTGTTCTGTGTGTACTGCCCAGTACCCGAAACGTTCTCTCCTGGATGGGCATGAGGAAACCTCCCTGCGACCCTAATATAGGATTAAGCGGACGATAATATATGAAAGATTAATGGACGGATGGTGAAATTTACCCATCAGCATGTCCTCAAATGTGGGAGGAAATGAAAGACCTCAACGGCATCCATTTAAACACAGGGAGGACATGCAGACTCCACAAAGTAAGGATATATCTGTAGTCTGAGTCACTCAAACATTGTTATTTTCTATTTTTACACAACCTAAAAGATTTAACACATATTCCAAATGTGGCCACATTTTCTTATTATAAATCTGAAATAAACATTGAGGAATTAAATACAGAACCAGTCACAAGTTTGGACACACCCCCTTACAGACTGTAGCCCATCTGTTTGTGGTCTACATTACATAATGTCAGTCACCTTTACTCTGTATTCTAACATCATTGCTTGATTAAGGGCGTGTCAGTGTGGCTTTGCCATCGTGATGGTGTGATTCATGCGTGTGTTTATGGTGTCAGGTGCAATAAACCAATCAGCATATCACTTGCAATTCCCTTTAAGAGCTTGGTCTGATTTTGGCGGATTCCTATTTCAACGGCAAAGAGTGAGCATTTATGCATAAATCAATGTTTATAAGGAAACATGCCAAGTGGCTAGTAGTTTACTTATCCATCCATCCATCCACTATCTTCCACTTAATCCTATACTAGGGTCGCTGGGGGGGGTTCCTCATCCCCATCCAGAGGAGAACCTTTCAGGCGCTAGGCAGATTAACCCAGGACAAGGCGCCAATCAATCACTGGACACAGACTCACTCACTCACATTTGGGAAATTTATGTTTTTGGACAGTGGGAGGAACCCACAAGGACACAGTGAGAACATGGTAACCCCAACCAGATTAAGATACGAACCTGGATCCCAAAGTGGTGAACATGCTAACCACTAAGACACTGCTTTTTAGTAGTTTATTTAATTGCATCAATAAGATCAAGGCAAATAACTAATTAGATTATTAGACATCAAAATACAAATGATACCTATTACATTTACATAACATCCGGTCATTTATTGGACGCTTTTTATCCAAAGCGACTTACAAGGTGAGCACAGGGTTAATCACAACATCCCTGGAGCAATGAGGGTTAAGGGTCTTGCTCAAGGATCCACACTGGTAACTTCAGTGGACCTGGGATTTGGACCCCCAACCTTCAGATTGATAGCCCAATGCCCTAACCACTGAACTACCACACCCTTAATTACCATGTCGGATGGCCTTAACGGACTTTTCCAATATATCATTCATTCATTCATTATCTTCCGCTTATCCTCTATTAGGGTCGCGGTGGGGTTCCCCATGCCCATCCAGGGGAGAACATCTCGGGCGCTGGGCAGATAGACCCAGGATACATCCATTAACATGTTCCCGTACCATGCCTGAGAGGGGAACGAGAATCCTTGTTTCTCCCACTCGGTTCGATCACAACTTCTTCTTACCCCCTCTCTTCTCTACTTTAGACTTTCCTTCTTTCTGACCATCGTTCTTCTCCTCCCCTTTTCACTGGCTGCATGTACCATGTTTTTAGGCCAGAAAGGTTGTTTGGAGTTCAGGATATAGCGACAGCCCCCTTTTCACAGTCCAGTCAACCCTGAAGCAGGAAACCAGTGGCCTACAGAGTTTATCCTCCTTTCTGTCCTTGAAATCCTCTCCATGTCTATTCATCAAGCCTGTCATTTAAAGGCCATACGGTTTAAGAGGCCTTCATAAGATTGCTCCACAAACGTGGCCTGCTTCACCATTATTTACCACCGTTACGTTCGCGACGACTTAAATAAAAAGCTCATTTGTCGGTATCCAGAGCGAAGAAGCAAACCCGTATTTGTTTTGCCAATTATTTTAGAAGACATCACTTGGGGAATACATTTCATGGTTGGATGGTAGAGTCCCGTGGATGTTTGTCACACTAACTGTTTCAGGCGCTTGCATATTTAGGGGTGGGCAGGGTGCTCGAGAGACACAGAGAGAGAGAGAGATGGAGAGCCTGAGCAAGCGAGCGAGAGTAAAGCCCCTGTCACGCTTGGCCAGCCTCTCGATCCAGAACGGCTCATCAAGAGGCAGTGTGTGTGTCACATTCAAAACCAAGAGAAGGGAGCGAGATACTGGGCATAAACATGTCCTCTTCCGTAGTGCAAAACAAATTGTGACATGTGGAACGCTTGCATGGTTTGCTTGAGTTGTCAGTTACACCCTCCGAAACAGGTGTAGCACGAGGCATTCGCACTTGTCAAACAAAACGGCAATAAATGTCTCATTTGTTAGAAAGGATATGTATTTTAAGCAACTCTAGGGTTATTTTGGTGGCACTTCCTGACTCTATAACATAATGGTTATAATCATAGTTGTACTTCTGAGTATTTCCTTTGTATATTTGGTAAAGTGTTTGTGGTGTGCGAAGCCTAACCGTCAACCAGCTACTTTAAATGCAAACCTGTTCAAATCTAATACATGCTTGCAAATGTACAAGGTGTGTACATGAACGTGATCAAGTTAGTGTGCCTGTGAGTGCTTGTTCCTGTTAATGTGTGTGTGTGTGTGTGTGTGTGTGTGTGTGTGTGTGTGTGTGTGAGCATGTCTTTATGTGTGTATTTGGCCGTTCCTGTCTCTGGCCTGGCTCTTTTTCGCTGCCTTTCTCTGTCTCTCTCTAGCTCTCTGCAATAACAGTGCTGACCTAGATTCAGTGTGTTCAGGGCTGCTTGTGGAATTTTACAGAGGCCTGTCCGCCAGACTGAAATGCAGGCAGAAAACCATGACTTGGGATTTTTTCTTGCATAGTTATTTAAACTTTTGCATATTTCAACCAACAACCAAATGAAGAGGTTTGAATCACCACTAATAAAATGACTATGTAAATCACTGTGCTCATTAAAAGCAACTTTTGTGCCTCCTCCCAAAAAAAGGCACAACGAAGCGGGGAGGTAGGTAGGAGTTGAAGGAAGCGGAGAGAAATTTCGATGGGTTTCATATTACAGTACAGCGTTACCTGTACTGATAACTTTAACAAAGCGTGAGGGCGTACGTATTTGAACGTACCTGGCTTCTTCAGCATGCATTATTCAACGAGGAAATAATTTGAAGCTTTCTGATGAACTCCGGCTGAAAGAAAATGTCACGGCACAGCGGGATTAAGACGATGCTTTTCGTTTATGTCAAACTCGAGCCTAAAAAAAGAAAAAACGAAACATCTTTTTATCTCCATCACCTGTTATTTCATTTCCATTGAGGTTTATTTCCAAGTTACTAATGATTTTTTTTTTAAAAAAGTAACACTTTTTTGGTTTGCTTTACAGGTTTGGCGATGGGGTCTAAGAGTCCAAAATGGACGGCAGAGCCCCAATCCACACCAGCATTCCACAATTGGAGTTAAATGAACAGTGCCTGGATAGCTGCTTTTTACACACGAGGACTCAATGCAACGTTCATCTAGGAATCATAAGGATCACAGCGTATAGAGTCGACTTCCAGACGTTGTTGTTTTCGTCACTGGACTCTCCTCCGCTGCGTGCACACCAGTCTTTGACCTCCCTGTGTTCAATAGTTTTGAGCGTTCTGAACAGCATCTACTGGACCTGTTTGCTCCTGTGTGAGGTGGTCATCCTCAAAACGTGTCTTACAGAATCTCAGGAGTACACTCAAATGAAACAGATATATAAACAAATGAGAGGAGACAAGATGGGGGAGGGGACGGATGAAGTGGATGGGACCAAGACGACGCGAATATCTTTAAGTTTTCCCATCAGTGCCGGGCTACCTGGTTACTCTGCAGAAAAACATCGCTCTATGATTCATACTCCTGCCTCTTCAATCACATTTGACAGGGATGCTTCAAACAGCACTGCGTGGAAGGAGGAATCTCACCGAGAAAAGCTGATGTCTAAGGGATCGAAGTCGGACCACCTGTCCTGCACTTCCTCCACTCGGACCACTGACTTGATTGCACCTGTAAGTAAGAACTGCAAATCCTCTCTCAAGTCTTTTTCCGTGGCTGGTAACGGATCCCATTTTCCAGCATCTGCTATACACACGTCTGCCAAAATGGACTTCGCGAGAGAGACATCTGGAACTAGTGCGTCTAATGACTACCCGGAGCACTCGACAACAGAGACTGCACATATTTTATTCAACCTGAGTGCAAGAGCCTACCAAAGTCAGGTGACAAAAGACATGGAAATTTCCAAGGGCAAGAAACGTAAAGGAAACAGCCTACATGTTGAGCTGAGCCTTCCTCTTCCCAGCATCAACCCACCCTCATCTTCCACAAGCCCTCCTCCTCTTTCATCATCATCTGTTTCTCCCCTAACTCTTCCCACTTCCTCCTTCCATGACTCCTATAAGGCAGTGCCAAAACCTGAACTGCTGTGTGGGGTGTGCCACCGTCTGTTTAGTACTGCCTCATCCCTCACAGTACACATGCGGCTTCATCGTGGGGGACGACTTCTCAGCTGCCGCCATTGTGGAAAAGTCTTCATTCATAACAAAAGACTGCAGTCCCATGAGGCCACTTGTCGGCAGGCGCTGCCAGCCTTCCCAGTTCAACCTAAAGAGGAACCATTGGAAGAGGGAGAATTGGAGAACTCAGCCAAGATTGCAGAGCCAGAGCAACTTGGAATAGATGAAGAACCCGACCAGCCCATAAAGAAGTCACGAGGCCTTCATGGGCACCATGCTCGGACGCTGTCTCAAAGCGAGGTCCTCAGAGGTGAAGATCACTTTATAAAGGTTGTTGATGGACATATAATCTACTTCTGCTCAGTGTGTGAACGTTCCTACATGACACTGTCAAGCCTCAAACGGCACTCTAATGTACATTCCTGGCGTCGAAAATATCCGTGCCACTTTTGCGACAAGGTCTTTGCTCTGGCAGAATACCGCACAAAACATGAGGTGTGGCACACGGGTGAAAGACGATACCAGTGTATATTTTGTTGGGAGGCCTTTCCTACTTACTACAATCTGAAGACACACCAGAAGGCATTTCATGGCATCAGTCCTGGCCTTATCTCCAGTGAAAAGACAGCCAATGGTGGCTACAAGCAAAAGGTTAATGCCCTCAAACTCTACCGTCTACTTCCTATGCGCTCCCAGAAACGTCCCTATAAGACATATAATCAAGCCTTAGCTGAAGGATTATTCAAACCTGACTCTTCAATAAACCCAAGCCTGGGCTGTGGCATCCCTTCAGCTCTGGACGCAGATGAACTGGAGTCCTTTCTCAAGGATTTACATCCACAAGGAATTAAGCCTGATCCTGACAAACTACTTGTCAATATTGACACCGAGCAGGGCAAGAACCAGTCTTCACCCCACAATGATCTACCAGAAGCCTGTGAGATGGAAGGACCAGATCTACATTCATCTGGTAGCAGCAGTGGAAAGGCCAAAACTCTTAAGGACTCGGAAGCAGCGGTGTCTTCAGTCATTACATTTGGGCGTAGCAAACCGTCGGTCATCATGCATGGCACAGCATTACCGTCTTCTGTCATTGTTCCGAAAGATAAGTCACCCTCTGGAGATGAAAGCACTCCCCATGAGAACAGTCAAGCAATAGATAACACTTTGCAAAAGACTTTCAGAAAGCACAGTCAGAAAGAACATTCGCATGCACATAATAGATGGAATACAATGAGCTTAAGCACAGAAGTCTCAAAAGTCCAAAAAAGAAAGGAGAAGCTTCACAAGGCACGGAAAAAGAGTGAATCAAGTAAAGTCGTTCCCATATCTGTGGACTCTGAGGTTAAAGGGAGTGGCCCTCTGTGTCAGATCACTGTACGTATAGGGGAGGAGGCTATTGTTAAAAGAAGTATTTCTGAGACCGACCTTATGAGGGACAAAAGTTCATCGCTGCGTAAAGAGAAGAAAAGCCACTGCTTACAAGGTGACCAGAGAGAGCAACGACGTGCCCATGCACACCGTAAACACCACGGTCACTGCAGTACCGGACAAGACATGAGAAAGAGGGAACTCAAATGGAAAAACTCAAGACCAGCAGGCAAGTATTTTTTCCGACAGGAAGTTAGAGAGGACAGAAATGACCAAGATGGGGAAGACAACCTGTGGAGACCCTATTATTCTTATAAACCCAAGAGAAAGGCCATGCATATACAGAAGATCAAGAGCTGGCAACGCAAAATGCACTATAAACGATCGCTGCGATTGATGAAAAGAGCAGAAAGACTTATGAATCATGTCAACAAAAAGGATGAGAACTTAAAGGAAGAACAAAAGGAAGATGTTGAGGAGAAAGCAAAAGAAGAAGTTACTCTTACAACTGAAAAGGAGGAGGAAGAGAAGGAGGCTACTGAAAAGCTGGACCCCTCTTTAGCTTTACCAGCAGCTTTATCTCAGCCTTCTCTAAATACCCAAAATGCAGTTTCCTCTACTACCAAACAACATTGGCCTGGGGACCAGGCCTGTCAATGTGGATCTTGTGGTCGCTGGTTCTCCAGTTCAAGAAAGCGAGACAAGCATGAATTGACACATCTCTTTGAGTTTGTGTGCCTCCATTGCAGAGCTCCGTTCCCCTCTCAGACCAAATTAGAAGAACACCAGAGGCTGAGTCATCCAAAAAACAAACCTACATCTACCTCTGCCCCGTGCAACTCAGAGTCATTAAACAAAGAGCCTGCAATGGAGCATGAAGAAAGTGGAAATGCTTCAAACTGGAGGTTTTTGGAAAAGGGCAGTCCAGTTCGTTTGGGTAGAAGGCCCTTGACTAGATATACCTGCTCACAGTGTGATAAAGTATGCAAGACTTCTGCTGCACTCAACTGCCACATGAAGCGGCATGAACTGGGAATCGCTACCGAGGCCATTCAGCAAATGCAGGACGTGAGTCATAATTCAGGGCTAACTAAGGTAGACAGCATCCGAAGGAAAGAAGCTGACATAACAGGAAGGCATGCACAACCCATACCCGTTATAAACTATCCCAAGACAACTTCTCAACCCATAGAGCTCCAGGTTGCTAAAAGCAGTGAAGGGGACCAAAGAGTGGGGATTTATGAATGTCAAAAACTAGCAACTACTGACAAAATTCAAATCTCACAAAAAAATACAGCATCCTCCACAATTCGGGTCAGTCCAACTCCAGAACAGTCGACGGTAGTCTCCTCTCGTGTCCCGAGTGTACTGGTGATGAATGGCTCAGAGTGCCTGGACTACCGAAGCCCGGAGAAAAAGAGTCTGGATGCTCACGACCAGAGCAAATGCATCACACTGACCGACAGACAAGGACAAGTATGTAAAGTGCAAATATCATCAAAGCTTAAAACAAATGCAGATCCCTCTATACCCATGACATCACCACACGTCAAGGTGAATCATGAGGTGGATAGAGGTCTACAAAAACAAAGGGATATACACGCAAGTGAGCCCTTAAGAAGGACACCAGAGGTTCAAGATCTTCGAATACCTAGAGCTGCTTGCAGTCTCCAAGCCGAGGACTTGTCCATGCAGACTATACTGGCAAGGGAGCGGGAGCTTTCCCATCAAGTTCCCTACCAACACACATCCACCAAGTCTCGAGCAACGGAAGAGGTCGTGCTCAAAGTACCCAAAGAGGAACCGCTGAGTCCAGTGCCCTCACCCACATGCTCAGTCATTCAAACCACTCAGAAAAGACCCATTCAAACGCAGTCACAGTCCCCATGTCACTCTCCAGCTCCATTAAACCTACAGTTACGACCACATTATGAGTCACACCAAGCACATAAAGGCATGCACAGTTCCGAGAAACAAAGATCGAAGCTTTCAAGTTCGAACCAGGGCATCAAGCTTGCTTCTTCCCATCCTACACTGCACCCCCAGGTGCCCCATTCAGTGCCAGAGACAAAGAACAGCACCTCCTTAGCGGCACGAGATCCCTGTAGAGAGTCGGTTTGCCCCGTGCAAGACTTTGCACTTCCATTAAACTTACCAGGAGGATTCTGCTCTGGCAAAAAACAGGAAGACCAGATCCTTATGTCTTACCCACCTACGCCACTATCGTTTGGAGCACTGGGAAAAATGGTACCACATACGGACTCAACAAAACTGCCATTTTACCCAGACCCCTATCAGCTACTCTATGGCCCACAGTTACTACCATACCCATACAACCTTGCAGCTCTGCCTATGGCTTTCAATATGATGGGCTCAGGGGACAAAGTCGAGCCTTTGCCCTTTTTACCCACTCTTTACAATTACGCTGCAGTAGGAGCCCCTTTCCCAGGATCTGTGCCCCACCCTTTAGTAATAAACCCCAGCCTATACAATAGTAGCCGTAGCACAAAGCAAGACAGTGACAACTCATGAATAAATGTATGGACACCATTAAGGGGATAACGTATAGCTTCAACCAGACCTTGGACCAGCCCTTGGACTGATGACTTATTATTGCTGTGTTTACTGAACTATGTGCACCAACTTTTGTCTTTTTTTTGCAAAGTAGCAGAACATAGGCATATGTAGGAATTAACGGTAGAAAAGTAATGGTGAGGTGCTTCGAAGGTAGTACATCCCAATGCAGTGGGAGTTAGACCTGTCCAAACCTTTCCCTTGCCATTGGCAAAACGCACCTCTGACAAACCACTCCTCAGCAATCTAGGAAAGTTAGAGCTTTGTAATTCGTCCTCTCAGATTTGTTTATAGTATCAAGTAGAACCAAGTGGTCAGAAGAGGTAGCGGGGCGTATTTCCAGGAAAGAATGTCACTTTGAAAGAATGTCACAATTTTACTAGTGACAATATACCTATAATGGATGTCTTTAGCACTGATGTATTGTTTTTGCTTATATTAACGATATAGGGGATAAGCTCTTTATGGCAAAAAGAATATGTCTTTAAAGGTTAGAAAATAAATAACACACAACCCATTGAAGGAAAAACAATATTTCATACAGGTTTCATGAATGTGTGTGTGTGTGTGTGTGTGTGTGTGTGTGTGTGTGTGTGTATATGCATTTTACTTGATCATCATGCATGTGTTTTGGCTATCACAGCATTACACAAGGTTAGGTTATGTATTTTCAGTACTGCCTTTGATATGTGTATCAGCCGTAACATGTGCTTTGTGTGTGTCGAGACATTTTGAGGGTGATACGTGCATGCACTGTTATAGCCAGCAACATTTGTGCCATCTTAGCATCCAGGAATTCCATGGGGACAGCAAGTATATAAGCATCATTCCGAGACAAGTGGCTCCGACTTTCAAAATGTAGAACTAGATACGGTTAGAGCTAGACACCTTTACCATACTACATGGGTGAAGTTTATTAATATGTGATGTCATGCTACTAGCATTATGTTTGCTTGGGGACTTTTGAATTAATGAGGTAACAGAGTGGTTTCAACAAGTTGTGTACATTTTTATGGTTTTGTTTTTTAGAACGTAGTGGACATTTTGGTTGAAAACTGAACAACTGGACACATTTTTATATCCGTGTATATTCAGTACTGGTCGGTAATTTTCTTCTGATTTCTAGTAAAGTACAATTAGTGGCCTTCTCCTCCCCAGTGCCCCCTGGTGTCTAGCAATGACGCCATTTACTTAGAAATCTGAGCGAGACGAGAGTTAATCAGCAAATGAGAGTGATTTGACGAGAAGTGTAGGGTGGTGTGAGTCAGATACTGCCTATGGAAGAAACCTCCATTATTGAGTCAGTTTAACAGAGAGGAGAGACGTGGTCATGAGAAGTCTGTTATGAGAAAGCCAAGGGTTACGTAGGCTCGTGACATTCGCGGCGAAATAAACAGCAGGATTCGCGTCAGCTGTTCCTGACGTTTGCGTATTTGGGTCTGAGCTCAAATGTTAAGGTGAAAACACACCCACTGAGCTGGAGCGACCTGAACACTCCATAGGACTTTCCTGTTTTTGTATCTTTTTTGAACGATATTATTTGTTTATTTGACATATGTTTCCTTTTGATAGAGAGACATGGATTGTGCTTGAAGATTGCCATTCAAGTTCACATACACATGAATGTAACTTTAGTCCTGAGGTGTTTAAATGAACAGTAAGGTAGATGATTCTGTCTTCAGACTCGAAGAATTAACATGTAACTATGAACCGCTATGAGGTATTCACATATATACAGTAGTCTTAGAAAAACATGTCTAGGAACTTGGATTCAATATAACCATAACGCATGAGCAACACTCGCTTTTTCATTATCTCTGCTATTCTCACATCAGTTCTCCCTTTTCCATGAGTGGTTCTCTTTAGTTTTCAGTTTTGCTGCTAGTATGCTTGAAATACTACCTGTTGTCAAGCTATATATTTTACATTAACCTTTTTCGTTATCGTTCTAAACCTGAAACCAAAAAAAAGAGCAGCACCAGCGTGCTTCATTTCTCGTTCTTGATCGCAGCATATGCTGTGCATATACAAATATCTCATACTCAGTCCTCACTCCATGCCCTTTACCTTGAATTGACCAAATTTTATCCTTTTCAAGTGAGTGTGTATGAATCTGTGCAATGAAGCCGTAGCACTGTATATTTCCAGAAGGTAAAACACAATGAGAAGATTTGTTGCTTTACTGTAATTGGATGTAGGTACATGCCTTTAATGTAGTATGTGTAAAAAGTGTGTGTGCGTGTGTGTGTGTAGGCCCTTGTGAGGAAAAGAAAAACCAAAAACGAGTACTGTATCCCTTGAGGTGTTTGGTTTTGGACCCCAAACAACCCCTTATTTTTATTTTCCCATTGCACACTTTTCTCATGAGCAGTGTTGGGTTGTAACAAATGCAAAATCTGGATTTTGTAATTACATTAAAGTGGAGCATGATTGAAAGCATATGCAATCAAAAAATGTTTTAAAGCTTCGTTTAATACGTAAAAAGCAAAGAAAAACAACCTATTTATTCATAAATCAGTGGCTTGTTTATAAAAAAAAACACTCATTTTATTTAATCTCTTTTCAAATATATTTAGTTATCAAAGTTCATAGTTAAATACCTGCCTTAATGAAATAAGCCCTAAAAAAATTATTGGATATTTATTGTTATTGTAAAAAAAAAAAGTATTTGGTTTATTTTAAGATACAAAAAGTCATCAAAAAAAAGTATAAATCTGATTTCATGCTTATAAGTGTACCAGCTATTAATAAATATATTATAAATATATCAAATTTAAATATACCGACAAATTTTCCCAACACTGCTCATGAACACTTGGAATACAGCTCACATAATTTACTCCATTCCAAATTCAAGTCTTGGAATTAAATTAATTAAATCAGAAAGTCAGATATCTCAGAACAAACTAATTAAAAAATACAAAACAAACTGCCTTAATGACAGATGATTTATGCCTGAAAAGGTCAAAATAAGCTACAATGACCACGAAAAACTGAATTTTAAGCACTTTACCAAATTACTGAACCAAATCATTATTATTTTTCTTTTTTTTTTGTGAGGAGTAACCTTCTCGCTTACAAACCTCGTTCACCACCTTATTCCAGCCATTCCGAACAGCAACCGTCATTCAAATTCTTTCCAGGAAACAAGTTGTGTTTGCTTGATACATGCCACTATGTCTGGAGACATTCCAAAATACGGTCAAAGCCTTGCGTTGCGCGTGTTTCGACAGAAAGCAAAAACTGAAGGAAATTTCTTAGTGGATGCAACGTTTCAGAGGGCCGACCACCCCACATCGGCTTAGTTTAATGCTGGCCTTTAAAACACACACATTTCACCCAGGTCCATCTAACAAAAGCTCCTACTACCCATTTCAACTACCTGTCCGAAGTGGCTAAATCTATTATCAACACATTTTTCAACACAAGTCATAGTCGTAGGCATGTGATGGATTTGTCCAGTATTGTAAAAATGTACATTTGCAACTGTGCCATTGTTTTAGAGCTTCACGTTCGGCCATGTTTCTTGAAGTGTTTTAATAGGTTCTGTTGTTTCTTCTTGACTTTGTGACCATTTCACATAAAACAACTGTTAGCACATTACATGAAATCTGCATTTTGTTTCTGTTTATTCAGTTTCCTGCTCTAGTTCTCTTGTCTCCTCTGTCCATGCTACAACCATACAATAAAGTATTAACCTGATGACCTGATGAAGAGTTGTGAATAAATTCTATTGTCTGCACAAGCTACAATTACATTTATTTTACAATTTTTAATTTATATAAGATTTCACATTTTATATGAAACTTTTATTATGTAAAAATTTAAATGAATATTCATGATTTTGCAACTTTTTGGGTATGAGAGCTGTTGTGTTCTATGATTATTTGTACGGTTATAAATATCAGATAATTCATCCTCTGCATTTACAGATTTCAATTTTCACACTTTAATCAATAACTTTGTATAAATGTCCCAAACAGTATAGAATATTTTTTTTAATGTATAAAATAAACTACATATTTGATAAAACTATAGATTGATCAAATAATTTATTTTCTAAGGGGGGGGGGGGGGGGGGGGGGGGGGGGGGGGGGGGGGGGGGGGGGGGGGGGGGGGGGGGGGGGGGGGGGGGGGGGGGGGGGGGGGGGGGGGGGGGGGGGGGCGCCAATCCATCGCTGGGCACACACTCACTCACACATACACACTCTAAATTGGGCAATTTTGAGAATTCAATTAACTTGATCCATGTTTTTGGACTGTGGGAGGAAACCGGAGAACCCGGAGGAAACCCACGCAGACACGGGGAGAACATGGAAACTCCACCCAGATGGGGATTCGAACCGGGAATCCCTAGCGCTGAGAGGCGAATGTGCTAACCACTAAGCCACCGTGCCGCCTTCTAAGAAACATACAAATAAAATTTAAAAACATTTGACAATGTAATTAAGTAATTAAGAACTACATAAAGAAAATAATTGTACAGTACTCAAGTCTTAAAAATCTTAAAAACTCCAAGTGTTAACGTGTATTAATAATTTGCAGATTTACAGATAAAATTAGTTGTGTTTTATAATAACTTTTAGTGTCAAATAATTTGTTCTATGTTTATCAGTCAATGTTCTATGATTATATTTTCAAATGTAAAACAATTTATTATTTGATCATAATAAATCATATTTATCATTTATAGCCTGTTAGGCACTAGAATGAGTTTATTTCCCTTATTACAAAGATTTGCATATAATGTAATTGATTTATTATAATTCACTTTCTATAACCAAATCAAATCAAATTAAAGTCAAAGTCAAATTAGGCTTTATTGTCATTTCCTTCACATGTTCTATACATACAAAGTAATCAAAATTACGTTCCTCACTGTCCCACGGTTACAAGACCTTTAGACATAAAACAAGAAATGCAGTGTGATGTAACGGAATTTAACAGTAAAAAGTTTAAATACTATGATTATGTAGTGACAATGAAAGGCAATGTAAATGCGAATTAAATTGTAACAGTAATGATAATAATGCTAATAATAATAATAACAATAATAACTATTGTAATAATAGCAATAACAATAACAATAATAAGTAGTAGTAATAATATTAATAATGCTAATAATAATAATAATAATAATAATAATAATAATAATAATAATAATAAAGTAATAAATAATAATAATAAATATAAATATATATTATATATAAGTAATAACTAATAATATATGATTACTTATATATAATATATAAATCACTTATGGTCTATCATTTATTATATTTTTATTTGGTTATTTGTTCATATCTTATTTAGCGTATTTAATTTGCCTAATACATTTCACATAAAATAAATTAATACAAAAAATCATGAATAAAATATAAATAAAATATTGCTGTTTTATATTTGCAATGTTAAATGTAAAACTGTCTAGATGTCTGTAGCAAACAATTTTTACCATTAAAACTTTTGAAAAGACTCATTAAAGTTTATGCTTAAAGAGAAAGTAAATTTGGCTTTGATGAAAACATTTCTAATAGTTTTATTTTATACAGGCGATTCAACAACGTAGCTGTAATTTATTTTAGCAAAATGTAATGAATAAATAAATAAAAAGAAATGTAACTCAATATTTAACTATTTATCTTAACTAAAAACTAACAAGTTAACCACTAAATTATGTTTTTGAAATGTGTTCAGACATTTAAATGATAGATTACAAGGGCTAATAAGTGTATAAAAAAATATTTTAAAAATAATAGCCAGATTTTTCCCTAAATTTTGAATGAATGGCACTAATTAAATATTGATTCCTTTATTTGTCATTTGTTTTTTTAAAAAAACAACTTTTTGATGTAATTGATATTTTGAAAAATAAATACTATTTTCAATGTGCCAGTACTTTGTAAGACCCACATTTTTATGTTTATTTCCCAAATAGGTTAAATTAAGTCAAATTTGTACATTTTCAGTGCATTAAAATGTCATGGTTCCTTAATAATAATAAATAAACTTGACCGCGGTGACCAAGCATTTGGACTGTATACCAGACAGGTTGAAAAGTGCAGAAAAAAAGTGAGTGTTGAGTAAATGTACGGATAAAACGTACAGTGAGTCTGTAGGAACAAGTAAAGCACACCCACACACACATTCTGCACTCACACACACACACACACACACACACACACACACACACACACACACACACTATGCATGTAACGGACCGGAGCAGACAAACAAGCATCAGCCGACTCTCAAAGGTCATTTATCAAGCAAACAGAAATGAAAAAGTTTGTGAATGTTCAGGTTTTTTCGGAATCAGCATCTAAAGACCAGCGTACATTAATTAATATTGAAGCCAACATTATAATGTTCTTTGAAACAAACAGAAGAATTTGTGTTTATAAGTTTACAGAATAATATATACAGCACATTATAATCAATCAAAAATAACATTCAGTGGGTGAAACTAATAATTTACAGAGATGAGCAATATAAGACCTTTTTACATAATTTTTCCACATGCTGTAATCTAACAAGCTGTACCAACATTATTTTTTCCCTTTGAGGTTTTATTTTTTTAGTAAATATCCAGACACACTTTCAAATACTTAGACAGTCCCACCTAAACAAACAGTGTGTAATCGATATGTGGATTCAGTATTAAATTGGCACCTGATTTTTCGGGGTAGTTGAGCAGTGCAAAAGTCAGACGGAAAGCCACCATACATAGTGTGGCTTAGAATTTGTAGATTAATCCAATTAAATTGCATATTTATTTTTTAATGCCATATAGCTCTTCTGTCTAACTTAATCTAAAGATGGTATATCTTCGGAAAGTGGCATTTTTTCTCTTTTTGTGTCATTGCTGCAATTGGTCTTGCTTAATTTCAGCAGGCAAAGTAAGTAATGACTATCTGTGTACTTTGTGTGTGTGTGTGTGTGTGTCAGACCCATTTGTGCAGTTTTTAGATTATTTATTATAATAAGTGTGTTTTTTATGAACTAGTGCTTTAAAATAGTGTGACTTAAAGTCTGTAGGGCTCTTCTAGCTCGTCTTTTTATTTTTTAATGTTGATTTAATTTTAAAACAATGAGTACAGATATAAAGTAGGTGTTTTTGATTGTAATTTGAAGTTATTTTTTTGTAGGATTTGGTAGGAACTACACAATTTTTATATAGGCTTTTAAAAATAACAAGAGCAAAGTGAAGAACGTTGAACTTTCTTTTTCAATGACTATAAATATGTGGTAGATGTATAAAAACTTGCCCAGCGATGGATTGGCGCCCTGTCCTGGGTCTATCTGCCCAGCGCCCGAGACGTTCTCCCCTGGATGGGCATGGGGAACCCCACCGCGACCCTGGTGGAGGATAAGCGGGAGATAATGAATGAATGAATGTATAAAAACTATATAGCAGAAAGCAGTGTGGTATTTGTATAGCTGTGCAGAGAACTGGATACCGGTCATCGTGTGTGATGTTAAATAAAAGCCTTGTTTGTGACCCTACCATGTATTTTTATTTAAGATGTCAGGGAGTGGGGTCATCAATCTTAGCCACATATCACCCTGGGCACCATATATGCACATAAGTGCAAATCTTTCCAACATTTTAAGGTCAGTTTTCATTATTTACATACTGTTTTTGTGCTTATCTCTATGTACAAAATGTTTAAGTAAATTAATCCAGGACATTAGATAATATATACACTGTTAATAGTTATAATTTTGTATGACCTGCAGCATCACGTCCAACTTTGAATTACGGACCTTTGATCCAGAGGGAATTATATTCTACGGCGACACTAAGGATGGGCAGGACTGGTTTGTGCTGTCACTGCGCGACGGGATCCCTGAAGTGCAGATAGGCAAAGCCAACATCCTGCTCAGTGTGAAGGGAGGACCCAAACTAAATGATGGAGCATGGCATAAAGTATGCAACAGATGCACCTTTTAAAAATATATAAGTATATAGGAATCACCAGTATCTTGGAATTACTTTATTAATCCATTATTTAAAATGAATTCAAAGTGCTCTATTTTGCCTAGTGTACAATCACGCACACACACACACACACACACACACACACACACACACACAGACACACATAAACACACATAGACAAACACACATAGTGCAATTTTTGCCATTCTAGTTCCCTACATATCCAGCTTCTACCCCTCCTTAACAGGTGAGCCCTTTTTAAAGTATACAGTACAGCTACAGGTGTGCAAGACTCAAATTAAAGCAGACTTACATTAAAAACAGATTATTTTTCTTTAGCGTACACCACCCATGGCTGGAACATTAAGTATCTCCAATGTTTCCACGGACATGGAAGACCAGTGTTTGCCCCTTACATGAATCAAACCTAGGAATTTTTTGCCTGAAGCTGGACGCCCTAACCTAACCTAACCTAACCGCTGCAACACCACACAAAAGAAAGAACCTGAAAGCTGAAATGAATTCTAAACATATTTTAGCTTGACACATCAAGCCTACAGTTCATTTACAGTTCCCAAACTAAAATTTATAGATAAATTAATGTTCGGAATACTGATTAGTTGCTCTATGGACTATCTTTAAACAAGGAAACACATATGGGAACATGTAATTTAACATCAATCAAGTCTTCACTTCTTGTTTGATAAAACTTTTGCTCAATATTTTTCAGATTGAGTTGAGCAGCGAGGGCAAGTATGTGATTGTGGGAGTAAATAATAAAGTGGAGCTAGTGGTCGGTATGGAATCGGACCAGACTGAGGATGTGATAGTTGGGAAAATTAGACTGGCTCTTGGAGGAATGATGGTGGACAAAAGCAAGTTGCTGCATCTGGTCAGTTTGTATCCATGTTGGATACATTTATATAAGTTTTATAGACTGGTAGTGATTTTTTATCTTGAAGCAAGTTGGCTGAACTAACATGGTCTTATGTAAATTTTAAACACCCCTGTGTCAATAACGTACCACCTTATTATTATATAAATATATGTTATTAAACTTTGCCATTAAATGCTGTGTAACATTTATAATAAACATTCTCTTTCAGTTTAAGCCAGAGCTGGATGCATGTATAAGAAAAGGCAACTGGCTGAATCTAAGCACCCTCTGGGAATCAAACTGGGAACCCTCACCTTGCTTTTTGGAGATCAAGAAAGGTATTTACTTCCAAGGCACTGGATTAGCTCTTTTCAATTCATCAGGTGAGTTATAATCCTTTAAATGTGTCTGTGAGATAACACAAGATACAATTTTTAAATACCTCATTTGCAGTAAGAAAATAAAGATGATTTTATTATCATAACCTTATTAACCACAGCCTGTATCTGTAAAGGAGGAGCCTCAGTATATACTACAGTTACATCAGAGCATCTGGGAAAGCAGTTCCACATATTTTTGTTCACTCTTAATGTCTGATGCTAAAACGTCTAGATTTAAATTTAATGTAATATTATATGCACTGATATAGAGCCTAATGTCACCTACATCTTGTACAGCAGTCCTTTAATTCAAGTTTAATGAAAACATTTTTTAAATCAAGCACACATCACTATGCAAAGAGTATCAAGCATTAAACAATCATACAGTATTTTATATAAAAATACAAGATTTAAAAAAATACTAATCTTTTGCATTAGTGGTTGTTTTGGAAAAAGGTGAAAGGTGAAGAGAGGAAACCTGATTTATTTATAGCCCAAGTTATTCGAAACACTGCCTGGTTTCTACCCACATTGTCCATTTGATCAGTTTCACCTAGCATATGGACACACTTTACAGTTTTGTAGTTACAGACATTGTTTGTCCCTTTTACTCTGTTCTTTAATTATTAAATCACTAGTTTTAAGAATTAGGATCACACCATGACAATACAGTGGAGCAAAGCAGTAGCCATGAACTTCACATTAAGAGAACCAAATCAAGTCATTCAGGGCTTCATTGCTTCAAGGACTGACAGACACCTAAATGAGGCCCTACATTTACATTAGTTTTACATACATTACAATTGTTAGTCAAGGTTGGGGGTTCAAATACTAAGTCCACCAAAGCATTCAACGTGGGTTCTTGAGCAGGGCCCTTTGTCCTCATTTATTTCAGGGGTGCCGTATCATGGCTGACCCTGTACTCTGACCTCTGAACAAATATGTTAAGTTGTTTTAAATAAGGGTGGCACGGTGGCTTAGTGGTTAGCACATTCGCCTCTCAGCGCTAGGAATTCCCGGTTCGAATCCCCATCTGGGTGGAGTTTCCATGTTCTCCCCGTGTCCGCGTGGGTTTCCTCCGGGTTTTCCGGTTTCTCCCCACAGTCCAAAAACATGGATCAAGTCAATTGAATTCTCCAAATTGCCCCATATAGTGCGTGTGTGTGTGTGAGTGAGTGTGTGCCCAGCGATGGATTGGCGCCCTGTCCTGGGTCTATCTGCCCAGCGCCCGAAATGTTCTCCCCTGGATGGGCAAGGGGAACCCCACCGCGACCCTACTAGAGGATAAAGCGGGAGATAATGAATGAATGTTTTAAATAAAAGGATCTGCATCTGCATTCCAGATCCACCGAAATTACCAATGTGGGTCCTTAACTCTTAACCCCAATTGTTTCAGGGCTGCTGTGACCAAACCTGTGCTCGCTTTGGATAAAAGCGCCTGCTAAATGACCAAATGTAAATGTAAATCTGCAAAATGACTGAATGTAATGTGTTAGATATAATAACCAACTTTATTGATGACTGATTGTTATTGCATATCGGCACTTTTTCATCAAAAACGTTTCCACTTCATACATTTACTGACACTTTTATGCAAATCAGTGCCGACATAACGTCTGACCAAAAAGTAAAGAGAATTTTAAACAAATCTAATAAATGAAATGTTTCGATTAAGGGCGGCACGGTGGCTTAGTGGTTGGCACGTTCACTTAGTGGTTGGCACGTCCTCCCACAGTCCAAAAACATGGATCTGGGCTAATTGAGTTCTTCAAATTTCCCCATATAGAGTGTGTTTGAGTGAGTGAGTGTGTGCCAAGCAATAGATTGGCATCCTGTCCTGGGTGTATCCGCCCAGCGCCCGAAACATCCTCCCCTGGATGGGCATGGGGAACCCCACCGCGACCCTAATAGAGAATAGAAGCAGAAAAAAGCGTTAATGGACGGATGTTTTGATTAATATTTTTTCACATACGTATGTATAAAGTGAGGGCGGCACGGTGCCTTAGTTGTTAGCATGTTCTCTTCTCAGCTCTAGGGATTCCCGGTTCGAATCCCAATCTGGGTGGAGTTTCCATGTTCTCCCTGTGTCTGCGTGGGTTTCCTCCGGGTTCCTCCCACAGTCCAAAAACATGGATCAATGGATCGAGTTCTCCAAATTGCCCCATATAGAGTGTGTGTGTCTGTGTGAGTGTGTGTGCGCCCAGCGATGGATTGGCGATGGATTCTCCCCTGGATGGTCATGGGGAACCCCTGCGCGACCCTAATAGAGGATAAAGCGGAAGTTAATGGATGGATGTTTTGATTAATATTTTTCACATACGTATGTATAAAGTGTTTTGTGCCTGGATTTGGGGTAAATTAAATGTATTTTGTGTCAAAGCAAAGCAAAATCTAACATATTTAACCAAAAAGCAAGTTCTCATTGAGCAGGCTTTGTAAACAGGCTGAGCCTGAGGAACCTGAACTCGTGAGTCTCTACTCATGGTCGGTTAGGACGTCTCCTATTCCCACACATGCGTCATTACGGATTGTGTTGACGCACAGTGAAGTGCACTTGATCGTGGGAGTGCGCAGGGGACTGGTCCACAAATGAGACACAGCACGTAACCGGGACGTCACCTCGGTGCTGGACTTTGATCACGACTCCTCAACTGGGAGTCCTCGAACTTCCATTGAACCGACAAAAACGTTGAATAAGCGAATAAAAAACGACACGTTAATCTTTTATTAATCTGAAATCGGCGGCTGTTATGCAAAAAATAAGTCACGACTGGGTGAAAACAGCAGTGTCCCGCTGTTTTCACCACGGAATGGACACAAAGCTGAAAAGTTCCGGTTAACTGGCTTAATAATAATAATAATAATAATAGGGAGCGGCACGGTGGCTTAGCATGTTCTCCTCTCAGCACTAGGGATTCCCGGTTTGAATCCCCGTCTTGGTGGAGTTTCCATGTTCTCCCCGTGTCCACGTGGGTTTCCTCCGGGTTCTCCGGTTTCCTCCCACAGTCCAAAAACATGGATCAAGTCAATTGAGTTCTCCAAATTGCCCCATATAAAGTGTGTGCATGTGTAGGTGTGTGCCCAGTGATGGATTGGCACCCTGTCTGTCCTGGGTGTATCTGCCCAGCGCCCGAAACGCTCTCCCCTGGATGAGCATGGAGAACCCCCCCACCCCGCCGCGACCCCAACATAGGATAAAGCGAAGATAATGAATGCATGAATAATAATACATTTTATTTATAAGCGCCTTTCAGGGACAGAAATAAAAATAAGATAAATAAGAATAAACTAAGGTTTGACGTGACGGTGGTCACTGTGCTCCAGGGATACTGTTTAAAAGGCTGGCGTACATTTAAAAGCTTATTTAAAAGCATGGTGAGGTTGTATAATGTTGTTAAATAAAATAACGACTGGATTTGTTCGAGTT
The DNA here is from genome assembly GCA_019802435.1 of Corydoras maculifer. Lineage (NCBI taxonomy): Eukaryota > Metazoa > Chordata > Actinopteri > Siluriformes > Callichthyidae > Corydoras > Corydoras maculifer. The sequence continues at coordinate 1,765,303 of JAFMOD010000119.1, forward strand.
TTAGCTCGTAAGAGGGCCATCTGCGGTACAACAGACTGTTCCAATTCTAAAAAATAAAGATAAAAGTAAAAATAAAAAAAATAATAAAACATTTTATTTAAATTTAAGGTCCACTTCCTGTTGTTTTCATTGAATTCACATAAGATAAGATAAGATAAACCTATATTTGTCCCACAATGGGGAAATTCACAGAGGTTTAAGCGTTAAAATGGACGCGCTCCCAGAAAATACAAAATATTTCAGTATTAAAAATTGTTATGGCGACATATTCCAAAGGTTCTTTAAGAGCAAGTCATATTTAAATTAATTTAAATAAGTGAAATAGTGTGAAACCAAATGTAATTCAGCAAGCTGTCGTTTAAGCTGCTAAACGCAAGATCACGACAGAGGCCATGGTTGCAAACGTTTGTTAAACAGCGCCATCTAGTGTCCGGTCCTTTAGTGAATGTCAAAATCTATATCCGTCTGTCTACAAATAATCTGTCAGTCACAAAGTCTAATATTCATTCATTCATTCATTCATCATGTTCCGCTTTATCCTCTATTAGGGTCACGGGGGGGGGGTGGTTCCCCATGCCCATACAGGGTAGAACGTTTCAGGCATTGAGCAGATACACTCAGGACAGGGGGGCAATCTATCGCTGGGGCAATTTGGAGAACTCAATTGACTTGATCCATGTTTTTGGACTGTGGGAGGAAACCGGAGAACCACTAAGCCACCGTGCCTCCCAAAGCCTAATAGTGTATTTTAAAGTAGATGATTGTCTCGTACATTATATAGTGAAAGTTTTGCTCAAGATGAAAAACTTCCCTTTAACACTGCATTGTAAATAATATAGATCTGCCTGATGCGGAGACAGAAGACAGAGGGGTGACAATCGAGGTCTATGGAACTTGGCATGGGACACTGCTAAGTCTTCAAAGTTCTGATTTTAAGTACATTCTTCCTGAAGATGGACACAAACCAAACAAGGTATAAATCAATCCATTATCTTCCACTTAATCCTATACATGGTGGTGGGGTTACCCATGACAGGGACAGGGAGAACATGTAAACTCCACCCATAGTGGGATTTGAACCATGTTCGAATACATTTTATATATTATGTATTATTTATATATTATATATTATGGGCGGCACGGTGGCTTAGTGGTTAGCACGTTCGCCTCTCAGCGCTAGGGATTCCCGGTTCGAATCCCCATCTGGGTGGAGTTTCCATGTTCTCCCCGTGTCTGCGTGGGTTTCCTCCGGGTTCTCCGGTTTCCTCCCACAGTCCAAAAACATGGATCAAGTCAATTGAATTCTCAAAAATTGCCCCGTTTATAGTGTGACTGTGTGAGTGAGTGTGTGCCCAGCGATGGATTGGCACCCTGTCCTGGGTCTATCTGCCCAGCGCCCGAGATGTTCTCCCCTAGATGGGCATGGGGAACCCCACCGCGACCCTAATAGAGGATAAGCGGAAGATAATGAATGAATAAATGAATGAATTATATATTATTATTTACATTTTATGTTTTTTACATTTTTTATTAGGCGACACAGTGGCTTAGTGGTTAGCATGTTCTCCTCTCAGCACTAGGGATTCCCGGTTCGAATCCCCATCTGGGAGGAGTTTCCATGTTCTCCCCGTGTCCGCGTGGGTTTCCTCCGGGTTCTCCGGTTTCCTCCCACAGTCCAAAAACATGGATCAAGTCAAATGAGTTCTCCAAATTGCCCCATATAGAGTGAGTGTGTGCCCAGCGATAGATTGGCGCCCTGTCCGGGGTGTATCTGCCCAGCGCCCGAAACGTTCTCCCCTGGATGGGAATGGGGACCCCCCCCCACCCCGCGACCCTAATATAGGATAAAGCGGAAGATAATGGATGAATGAATGAATGGATGAATGGAAAAAAATATATATATTTATTTATTTATTTATAATTATACATCAAATGTGATGCTATAAAAGCTGCTGCTGCGTCCTCTACTTTAATTAGTAATGATGATATAATGAACTCTTCTGTGTTGTTTTTATTGTAGGATCTTACAATGACTGAGTTAAAAGACGGATCAGGTTCTGGCAACACTGTTCTGGAACCCACCAAGCTGACCCTGACCATACTGAAACATTCACTGATGGTAAATGGTGTTACAGAGATGCAGAATGAAGGCTTGAATCTCCTTTCTAAATGGAAAGAGGGAATTATCTTAGCATTCGGTGGAGTTTCAGGTATGGTCTCTAGTTGCACTCATTTTGGCCACTTATGTTTATTATTAAGTTTCTAAATCCATAAAAGTATCAGTTAGAGTTTACTTTAATAACAGGATTACACCCGTTACACAATGATCTCTTAACTAGCATTGAAGCTGAGTGTCCTCATGTCAGTGTGGGTTTTTCCATGCTGTTCTTCCACCACCCCCCAGAAAAAAAGGCTAGTAGGTCAAATGGAAAGACTTAACAGCCCCTGAGGGTGTGTGCAATTGTTGTATGTCTTTTTAATATAGGCCAACCTTTACCCAAATTAACCTTAATTGGCATATTAATAATAGCACATTTTTGCTTAAAGTTTCAGCATGACAAAGTACAGTACCAGTCAAAAGTTCACACAAACCTTATGTTCCACTTATTGCCCATGTTCTCAGTTCCACTTACTATAAAGCTGGACTTTGTAGTTCTACAATTCCAGACTGTTTGTGGACTACAGTACATACTGTGTACGTCAAAAAAGTTGTCACAGAACATGAGTAAACAGACTTTAACAGACTTTAACTGTTTTTAGGTGAGACAGAAGAGGCAAAGGGTTCACATCAACTCAAAGGCTGTTTGGAACAGATCCTGATTCAGGGACGAGACATTGATCTGGACCAGGCGTTCTTCAAGCACACATCTATTTCATCCCATAGCTGTCCCGCATAAGCCAAATAAATTCTACATCTATAGTCAAGCTGTAATAAGCATTTAAATGAAGCACAACATAATACAATAGTTCGTATTTTAGTTGTTACATGTGAAGCTGTACTCCAGGTTCCATCGTGCCAAATTAGGATTCAGACATTTCCTCTTGTTTCCGTGCACTGACAAATAGGACTTTGGATTTGATAAAGGATTTATCAGTTACTCCTACTTCAAATGCATAGATGTTTATCCAAAATGCTTACAACAGTTAATAAACATTTATGCAAATTGGTGTTTGTTTTATTTATGTTTAATTAAAATCAAGGGTGGCTTTGTGGCATATAGAGTGTGTATGTGTGAGTGAGTGTGTGCCCAGCGATGGGTTGGCGCCCTGTCCTGGGTCTATCTGCCCAGCACCCGAGACGTTCTCCCCTGGATGGGCATGGGGAACCCCACCGCGACCCTAATAGAGGATAAGCGGAAGATAATGAATGAATTATTGAATAAATCAAGGGGCGGCACGGTGGCTTAGTGGTTAGCACGTTCGCTTCTCAGCACTAGGGATTCCCGGTTCGAATCCCCATCTGGGTGGAGTTTCCATGTTCTCCTCGTGTCCGCGTGGGTTTCCTCTGGGTTCTCCGGTTTCCTCCCACAGTCTAAAAACATGGATCAAGTCTACTGAGTTCTCCAAATTGCCCCATATAGAGTGTGTCTGTGTGAGTGAGTGTGTGCCCAGCGATGGATTGGCGCCCTGTCCTGGGTGTGTCTGCCCAGCGCCCGGAACGTTTTCCCCTGGATGGGCATGAGGAACCCCCCTGCGACCCTAATAGAGGATAAAGCGGAAGATAATGGATGACTTGGCTTTATCCGCATTTTAGTTTGTTTTTTAAAAATGTTAGTTATTAAAGTAGAAAAGGTTGATTATAGTTCGATTTTTTTTATGACCCTAAGTTCAAGAAAAGTAAAAAAGAGGAATTTGTCCTCCACATTTAATCCATCCGTGCTATGAAACACACATCTGAGTGAAGGAAGCACACGTACCTGAAGTGGTGAGCAGTTTTTGAAAGGCACTTCAATCATAGAACTTGGTGGAACCGCGAATCGACTCGGGGACCTTCAGGTCACAATGTTGGTTCCTTAATCACAAGCCTGGAGTCCTAATACTGTATAGTCAGGATAAAGAAATACAATTTAGAAATGTTGATAATCTTTAAATTTATATCAACACCTCACTCATTTCATTTGTTTTCAAATAATACCTTTATATTAAACTGAGGTCGGCACGGTGGTTTAGTGGTTTAGCATGTTCTCCTCTCAGCACTAGGGATTCCCGGTTCGAATCCCCATCTGGGTGGAGTTTCCATGTTCTCCCCATGTCTGTGTGGGTTTCCTCTGGGTTCTTCAGTTTCCTCCCACAGTCCAAAAACATGGATCAAGTTAATTGAGTTATCCAAATTGCCCCATATAGGGTGTGCCTGTGTGAGTGAGTGTGTTCAGTGATAGATTGGCGTCCTGTCCTGGGTGTATCTGCCCAGTGCCCAAAACGTTCTCCCCTGGATGGGCATGCCCCCCCCCCAATCTATCTCCTTTACTTATCATATAGATGGACTTTGTAGTTTTACAATTAGAGACTGTTGTCCATCTGTGTTCTTTGTTGGTTCTCTGTTCTCTGTTGGTCAGGAGCATCACAGAACAGGTATCATTTGGGTGGTGGATTGTTGATTGTCAGTTCTGCAGTGACACTGATGTGGTGGTGGTGAGGGGGGGTTTCTGTAGTTTCATTTCTCCACCTCAGTGACACTGCTGGGATAGGAATAATGCCCCCACCCAATAACCCCTGCTCTGTGGTGGTACTATTGTGGTTCTGTCATTAGAACAGAGTACACAGTATGTACTGTAGAACACAAACAGATGGACTACAGTCTGCAATTATAGAACTACAAAAAGCAAAAAGGGGGCGTGTCCAAACCTTTCACCGCTAATATAGTTGTTTTTTTTATCTTATCATGACTCATTTCCTGTTATTTTGTGTTTGTGAAGTTACATTAAATTTCATTAGAATGTAAAAATGACTTGGAGTTTGTATCGTCACATTTGAGACGATTGTTTATGAACCGCCCTGTTGTCATGACGACGCCGGGGGGCCCGAGAGGCCGCCGAGCGTTTCGTACTGTCGCAAAAGGCCGACTCCGCCGTCGTAAGGCGCGCCGCCCGAGTGAAGATGGCGGCTGAGCTGCATCCTCGCAGCGGTAAACTGATCGCTCTGTCCAACTCCAACCGCACGGCGCAGAGGAACCAGCCGGTCCAGGAGTTCAACCACGGCCTGGTGCTCAGCCGAGAGCCGCTGCGGGAGCGCGATGTCTTCACGGTGCGGATCGACAAGAAGGTAAAGCGGCTCTCCTCCTCAGATCAAGACAGATACAAGCTGCAGTGCGGGCTGTGTCCCAAATCACCAACACTCACTGCCGTCGCGCACTCTGCACTACACTTCACACACTACACTCCCAAAGCTGGGACTCGGATCTTTTTCTGTACCGTGTTACATTTTATATTTATTAATACTTATTTATAAATGCTTATAGGATAAACAAGTGAGTTCTGGAGAAACAATTTCAGTGCTACATCCATTATGTTCCGCTTTACCCTCTAATAGGGTCGAACGTTTCGGGCGCTGGGCAAATAGACCCAGGACAGGGCACCAATCTTATCACTGGGCACACACTCACTCACACAGACACACTCTATATGGGGCAATTTGGAGAACTCAATTGACTTGAACCATGTTTTTGGACTGTGGGAGGAAACCGGAGAACCCGGAGGAAACCCACGCGGACACGGGGAGAACATGGAAACTCCACCCAGATTGGGTTTCGAACCGGGAATCCCTAGTGCTGAGAGGAGAACATGCTAAACACTAAGCCGTCCTCAATTTGTGTTAATGAAATCAAATTATGACATCTAATTAAAGTAATAGGGGCGGCATGGTAGCTTAGTGATTAGCATGTTCTCCTCTCAGCACTAGGGATTCCTGGTTCAAATCCCCAACTGTTTGGAGTTTCCATGTTCTCCCCGTGTCCGCGTGGGTTTCCTCCGGGTTCTCCGGTTTCCTCCCACAGTCCAAAAACATGGATCAAGTCAATTGAGTTCTCCAAATTGCCCCATATAGAGTGTGTCTGTGTGAGTGAGTGTGTGCCCAATGATAGATTGGTGCCCTGTCCTGGGTCTACTTGCCCAGCGTCCGAAACGTTCTTCCCTGGATGGGCATGGGGAAACCCCCTGCTAAACACCCCTAATAGAGAATAAAGCGAAAGACAATGAATGAATTAAAGTATTTACGGCGCCGTCGAGCGTGTTATTTAAGCCGGAGTATTCAAACTCTGCTTCCTGATGTAGACTTGGGATAAGTACATTCAAAAGTATGTAGACAGTCAGTCAGCACGCTTTAATCTGCCATTGGGTTTGGATTTGTGAATTGGAGTGTGTATTGGGGTTAGGTGCCTTAACTAAGGGCACTTCAGCTCTAGTACTTGGTGGGACTGGGAATTGAACCAGGTACCTTCAGGTCGCAAGGCTGGTTCCTTAACCACAAGCTTAGACTGCCCCTAATCTACTGTGAGGTGTCTAATCTACTGTCCTGGAACACCTGTGAGGCACTAATCCACCGTACCGAGACACTCTCTAGGTGTCTTGTGGCATTGATCTACTTTCCCTCTGACTGATGTATGTGGCACTGCACTACTGTTTAGTGTCTCATGGAAATGCTCTTCTGTCCTATAATGCGTGCAAAGTATTAGTGTCCTGCGATCCTTATCTACGGTCCTGAGACACTTTCATGGTGTCTTGTTGCTCAGATGTACTGATCCTAACCTGTTACAGTTGTCTCATGGTACTGCTCCTCTATGCTATGATGCTATTTTGGTGTCTCATGATGCCAATCTGCTGGCCCTTAACACTTGACAGGTGTCTTTTAACGCTGATCTAACGTCTCTAAACTGAACAGATGTCTTCATGACACCAGTGACACTTGACAGGTGTCTCGTATCATCGATCCATCATCTCAAAACATTATCATGGGATAACTAGACAGACTTAAGAGGGAAAAACACACTGTCCATTACCAGTGTCTTGTGGCCCTAATTTACTGTCCCTTAAAACACGACAGGTGTCTTGTGGCCATGATCTGCAATTCTTTGACCCTCGACAGGTGTCTCATGTGATGTTGTACGGTCCTGAAACGCTCACACAATATCTTGTGGCAGGTGTAGACGTTCATGTTTCAGTTCTGTGTCATGGTGGCACGGTGGATTAGTGTTTAGCATGTTCTCCTCTCAACACTAGGGATTCTCGGTTCGAATCCCCATCTGGGTGGAGTTTTCATCTTCTCCCCGTGTCCGTGTGGGTTTCCTCTGGGTTCTCCGCTTTCCATAGTCCAAAAACATGGATCAACTCAATTGAGTTCTCCAAATTGCCCCATATAGAGTGTGTCTGTATGAGTGAGTGTGTGCCCAGCGATAGATTGGCGCCCTGTCCTAAGTGTATCTGCCAAGCGCCCGAAACGTTCTCCCCTGGATGGGCATGGGGAACCCCCATTTGACCCCCAATTGACTTGATCCATGTTTTTGGACTGTGGAAACCGGAGAACCCAGAAACCCACACGGACACGGGGAGAACATGGAAACTCCACCCAGATGGGTATTCAAACCGGGTTTCCCTAGTGCTGAGAGGAGAACATGCTAATCACTAATCCACCATAACACCTGCTAAAATCCATCCATCCATTATCTTGCGCTTTATCCTCTATTAGGGTCGTGGCGGGGGGGGAGACCATCCAAGGGAGAACATTTCGGGCGCTGGGCAGATAGAGGGCAGACAGGGCCCCAATCCATCGCTGGGCACACACTCACTCACACACACACACTCTATATGGGGCAATTTGGAGAATTCAATTGACTTGATTCATGTTTTTGGACTGTGGGAGGAAACCGGAGAACCCGGAGGAAACCCACGCGGACACGGGGCCTGCTAAAATGATCTAGTAAATAATCTAAGCAGTTTTCAAATGATTTGTGGGGATTTCAAAGCAGTCTTTAGGCTGATCAGTGCAGACACCTGACATTACATAGTTTTTTAAGATTAGACTGAAAGACGTTTTTAGCAGCACTGGATATAAACCTTAAAAAGTTTATATCAATGTAAAATTCATCCATCCATTATTTTCCGCTTTGTCCTCTATCAGGGTCGCGGGGGGGGGGGTTCCCCATGTCCATCCAGGGGAGAACGTTTCAGGAGCTGGGCAGATACACCCAGGACAGGACGCCAATCTATCTCTGGGCATACACTCACTCACACAGACACACTCTATATGGGGCAATTTGGAGAACTCAATTGACTTGATCCATGTTTTTGGACTGTGGGAGGACACCAGAGAACCCGGAGGAAACCCACGTGGACACGGGTAAAACATGGAAACTCCACCCAGATGGGGATTTCGAACCGGAAATCCCTAGTGCTGAGAGGAGAACATGCTAAACCACTAAGCCACCGTGCCGCCTCAATGTAAAATCTAAATATTTAGTTCTCAAACTCTTGGACACTATCTAGTGCACTACAGGGTAACGTTGTTGAATTTGGGATTCAGCCCTGGGCTCCGGTAAAACCCAACCTAATATAGATCAGAGTAAATGAATTATATAACCTTACCCAACATCAAAGCGCGTTGTTTTTAACGCATTGCTTATAAAACTGCGGTGCATATCGAGGTTGACATGAGGCACAGAAACAGTCACCGAATGCTTTATCTAGATCATGGGCCGCCTTGGTGTTTCTCCACCGTATTTACACTCGCACCGCCTTCTGCGCTGTGATTGGTCAATAATATAAATTGATCGCCTTTGTATTTGCTGGTGTCATGTGTCATCTAGAAGTATCCAATTAACTGCCGGTGAACGGGAGCGAACCAATCAGTGCGTAGAACCCAATGTGGGTGGGAATTAAGTGTGGCGTGTGTGCTGAGGGATTCCGTCGATACGAATGTCGAGGGAAGTTAGTTTACGGTTAATTAACAGCTTAATTACAAGCATAAAAAAAACATTGTAGGCCACCTAAAAAATGACAAAGTTTTGGTTCCGTTTTAAACCGAACTCACTGTATGGAATGCACCTACAGTACCAGCGTCATCACTATTTAGTTTACTATTCGGTTGAGGGGTGTGCGGATTGAGACGTGGCCCTGATACTAAACGTTATATCCTACAAGGATGGGGGGGGGGGGTTCCCCATGCCCGCCAGGGGAGAACGTTTCGGGCGCTGGGCAGATAGACCCAGAACAGGACGCCAATCCATCGCTGGGCACACACTCACTCACACACACACACTCTATATGGGGCAATTTGGAGAATTCAATTGACCTTGATCCATGTTTTTGGACTGTGGGAGGAAACCGGAGAACCCGGAGGAAACCCACGTGGACACGGGGAGAACATGGAAACTCCACCCAGATGGGGATTGGAACCGGGAATCCCTAGCGCTGAGAGGAGAACATGCCAACCACTAAGCCACCGTGCCGCCCTATTTTTATAAGATGACATTGGCCATTCATCCATTATCTTACGCTTTATCCTCTATTAGGGTCGCGGTGGGGTTCCCCATGCCCATCCAGGGGAGAATGTCTCGGGCGCTGGGCAGATACACCCAGGACAGGACGCCAATCTATCACTGGACACACACTTACTCGCACAGACACACTCTATATGGGGCAATTTGAAGAACTCAATTGACTTGATCCATGTTTTTGGACTGTGGGAAGAAACCGGAGAACCCGGAGGAAACCCACGCGGACACGGCGAGAACATGGAAACTTCACCCGGATGGGGATTCGAACCGGGAATCCCTAGCGCTGAGAGGAGAACATGCTAAACACTAAACCACCATGCCGCCCTAAATCTACCAGTGTATCAATATAGTTTATTATTTTGGCTTCATTATTTTACCATTTTCTATATAACAGATGTATTCCTTTCGGCGCAGGTAAACTCATGGAGTGGCTCGATAGAGATCGGCGTCACAGCGCTGGACCCGGCTGCGTTGGACTTCCCCAGCAGCGCCACAGGGCTGAAGGGCGGCTCATGGATCGTATCGGGCTGCTCGGTATTAAAGGACGGCCGCTCGGTGCTAGAGGAGTATGGCCGTGACCTAGACCAGTTGGTTGAGGGTGACCGTGTTGGGATCCAGAGGAACGGCAAAGGTGAGCTGCACCTGTGGGTGAACGGGCAGGACTGTGGACCGGCTGCTAGCGGCCTGCCCCCACGCCTGTGGGCCGTGGTGGATCTCTACGGCAAGTGTACTCAGATCACCGTGGTCAGTTGCGAGCCTCCGCCAGACCCAGACTGTGAAGATGTAGAGGAAGCCGATGAAGAGAGGACGTCCCCGTCTCCATCTGCTGTAATTCCAGACCCGGAGGACAGGACGCGAGCGCGGTCACTGCCTGCTGTTCCTGTTGTAGCTGCAACGGCGAACGGTTCGTCTGAGGATGGTACTGAAAATCCATAGGACTATACAGTACCAGTCCAAAGTTTGGACACCCCCTTCCTGCTCTTCTCTGTTTTGCTCCACTTACCATAGAGATGGACTTTGTAGATTTACGATTACAGACTGTAGTCCATCCGTGTTTGTTTTTGTTAGTCCCCTGTTGGTTCTATGCTCTCTATTGGTCAGGACCATCATTGAGCAGATATCATTTGGGTGGTGGATTGGAGTCCTGTCCTTTAGGGAACAGATTAATGGGGACTAACACAGTATGTGATGTAGTCCATAAACTGATGGACTATGGTCTGGAATTGTACAACTACAAAGTCCATCCATACAGAAAATAGAACTAAGAACCTGAGGATGGGGGTGTGTCCAAACTTATGACTGGTCCTGTATATAAGACAGGATGTTCATTCATTCATTATCCGCTTTATCCTCTATTAGGGTCGCGGGGGGGTTCCCCATGCCCATCCAGGGGAGAACGTTTCGGGCGCTGGGCAGATACACCCAGGACAGGACGCCAATCTATCGCTGGGCACACACTCACTCACACACACACACACACACACTCTATATGGGGCAATTTGGAGAATTTATTTGACTTGATCCATGTTTTTGGACTGTGGGAGGAAACCGGAGAACCCGGAGTAAACCCACGTGGACACGGGGAGAACATGGAAACTCCACCCAGTTGGGAATTTGAACCGGGAATCCATAGTGCTGAGAGGAGAACATGCTAAACACTGAGCCACCGTGCCGCCAAGACAGAATGTTATTAAATAAAATTGTATTTTTGGCTGTTCTGTGACATCACAGCTGTTTATGCGCCTTTTAGTACCTGAAGTTGCCAGAAGTCACAGCCGGCCGGACAAATTTCCGAACAACCTTGAAACAGATAACGGTAAGTTTGACTTAAAGTTATTTTTTGGGTGTTTTTTTGTAATTATGTATATTCTATCCTAATACTGTACATATTTAAGGACTCTTATTGTGTAATGGCGTGATAGTTCAGTGGTTAGGGCATTGGGCTTTCAATCTGAAGGTTGTGGGTTCAAATCCCAGGTCCACTGAAGTCACCAATGTGGATCCTTGAGCAAGACCCTTAACCCTCATTGCTTCAGGGATGTTGTGATGAACCCTGGGCTCACCTTGTAGGTCATTCATTCATTCATTCATTCATTCATTATCTTCCGCTTTATCCTCTATTAGGGTCACGGTGGGGTTCCCCATGCCCATCCAGGAGAGAATGTCTCGGGCGCTGGGCAGATAGACCCAGGACAGGGCATCATTCTATCGCTGGGCTCACACACACTCACACAGACACACTTTATATGGGGCAATTTGGAGAATTCAATTGACTTGATCCATGTTTTTGGATTGTGGAAAGAAACCAGAGAACCAGGAGGAAACCCACGCGGACACGGGGAGAACATGGAAGCTCCACCCAGATGGGGATTCAAACCGGGAATCCCTAGTGCTGAGAGGAGGACATGCCAACCACTAATCCACCGTGCCGCCTAACACGTTAATAACTAAATTAAAGCGCCCCTAAATATACCTCCTATGCCATGTTCATAGCTTTTATGAGCTGAAATGGCAAAAAGCACAAACTAAATAAGGCGTATGGTTTTATTTTCGTTCTGCTACATGTGGAGTGATGTGTACGTGTTGTTGTTTCCAGTTCTGACTGAGCACCAGCTGTTTGATGTCTTCAACAATGCCATCGTCTCACTGTACCGATCGGAAGAAGAGGGCAGAGAGGACGTGGGCCTGGCCGGTGCAGGTGGAGGCAGTTCGGACTCCTCGAGGGGTGGCGCGGGAAGTGACAGCGGAAGCAGAGGAACGCGGGGAGGAAACGAGAATGGCTTCGGAGGTGGAGGAGAGGGCGGGGGAAGCACTAATAACAGCCCGCCGGGAAACGGCCGAGGAACGTCAGCGATGACTACGGGCTCCGGCAGCATGACAACCAACGATGCTCTGCTTTTCCATGAGAAGTGTGGTACGTTGATCAAGCTGAGCAACAACAACAAGACCGCTGAGAGGAGGAGACCGCTGGACGAGTTCAACAACGGAGTGGTCATGACCAACCGTCCACTCAGGCACAATGAGATGTTTGAGGTGAATATTAGTATATACAGCAAACACTACCACACCCTCACAGGGTCCCACCCATTATGTTTAAGTTGGGTGGGACTTTGGACTGTATTCGTGTTATTGCACTGTGGCTGGGGGACACTGGGGTGTGACTCCTTGCATGTTTATCAGTGCTTAGCAGAACCCCATTGCTGGATTGGCTACAAAAAATTTTTTATTTAAGTGGTTTGTGCTCCATGTGTGACTGAGAAGTCACGTGAGGATGTCAACACTTTGAACAGTGAAGTTCTGATGCATGGGAATTTTGGGTAATGATTAGCCCCAAAATTTACCTAAAAATAACGAAGTTCTCATCAATGGTTCAGACATAACAGGTTTTATTACTGTCTTAGATCCGCATCGATAAACTAGTGGACAAATGGTCAGGATCCATCGAAATTGGCGTGACAACTCATAACCCCAACAATCTGGACTATCCTGCAACAATGACCAATCTACGCTCAGGTATGTTCATCATCAGGAGAACCTGACCGCTACACCCACATGATCTTCCAAAGCATCACATCTCAAAGCCCTTAAACTGAAGCAATTTCAGCTCGTTTTGGGTTTTCTGAAGGATTTTAGTGTGTGTAGGTGTTTACGTTAGCATTTATGAAGGGTGTCTTCAATTCACCCATATAGGTCATATATTAGGCCCTTAATTTATGTGTGATTGGTAGCTTTTTGGTAAGTTTTATTTGAAAAAAAAACTTTATTTAATGAACTAACTGAGGAAAAAAATAAAAACAGAAAGAAAACAATCATCTAAAATATAAGCTTCCTTTGTGCACAATATCAATAATCACTCAATCCACCAATCACTGCTGTTGCTGCTCGTCCACATAGAGATGATGAGACATCTTGAGCCGCTTCTTAATGGTTGTATATATATTTATATATATACAGTGGGTTGCAAAAGTATTCATACCCCTTGAACTTTTCCATATTTTGTCACATTACAACCACAAACATAAATATATTTCACTGGAATTTAATGTGAAAGACCAACACAAAGTGGTATACAATTGTGAAGTGGAATGAAAGTTATACATGAATCAACAATTTTTTTACAAATAAAAAACTGAAAAGTGCGATGTGCAAAATTATTCAGCCCCCTTTTCCCTGAGT
>JAFMOD010000119.1:1779212-1794854 GCA_019802435.1 Corydoras maculifer
TCAGGGGGGCTGAATAATTTTGCACATCGCACTTTTCAGTTTTTTATTTGTAAAAAAATTGTTGATTCATGTATAACTTTCATTCCACTTCACAATTCTATACCACTTTGTGTTGGTCTTTCACATTAAATTCCAGTGAAATATATTTATGTTTGTGGTTGTAATGTGACAAAATATGGAAAAGTTCAAGGGGTATGAATACTTTTGCAACCCACTGTATATATATATAAGGCGGCATGGTGGCTTGGTGGTTAGCACGTTCGCCTCTCAGCACTAGGGATTCCCGGTTCGAATCCCCATCTGGGTGGAGTTTCCATGTTCTCCCTGTGTCGGTGTGGGTTTTCTCCGGGTTCTCCGGTGTCCTCCCACAGCCCAAAAACATGGATCAAGTCAATTGAGTTCTCCAAATTGCCCCATTTAAAGTGTGTCTGTGTGAGTGAGCATGTGCCCAGCGATAGGTTGGCACCCTGTCCTGGATGTATCTGCCCAGCGCCCGAGACGTTCTCCCCTGGATGTGAATGGGGAACCCCCCCGCGACCCTAATATAGGATAAAGTGGAAGATTATGAATAAATATATATATATATATCTGAGGAGTGCTCCCCCCCCCCACACACACACACCACACACATAACAGATTCTTTTACTGTGTTTTTTTTTTTTTGGGAGGCTTAACTTTTTTTTTCCCAAATCAACGTGACCAGTTTAGGCATTTGTGACAGATTCTGGGTTCTGTCTGTTGTGTATCGATCACTGTCAGAATGCTTTTAATCTATCACACAACCAACCACATTACTATGGCACTTTAATAAGAATAATGCCGTCTAATTTCTTAAGACTGTCATATTTCCCCCTCAGGTACAATCATGATGAGTGGCTGTGGAATTCTTACCAATGGGAAGGGCACACGGCGGGAGTACTGTGAATTCAGTCTGGATGAACTCCAGGTGAGCTCATATGCAGATTTATCCACAGAGATTGGATCATATAATTTAAGCAACTTTGGTTAATGGCTTTAGCCCTGTGGCTCGGCGTAGACGCTCGGGCGTGGCTGGATTACAGCCATAGCACATGCATGTTGTCGTAATATTTTGTAATAAAGACTTTAAGGGTCTATCTTTATTCATTCTGGTTTTTTACTAACCATAAAAATGTTTTTTTAGGAGGGAGATCATATAGGGTTAATGAGGAAAGCCAGTGGAGCGTTACACTTCTACATAAATGGTATAGATCAAGGTGAGACAAAGACCTTTATTTATTTTTTCCTTATTAGAATTTTTTATTTTTTTTACTTTTTACGATTTCTGTCTCACTGTTGTTGTGGAGATAGTTGTGGCAACCGTTGTTTAATGGATTATATTAGGGATTAATTGTTTAGTTAAACCATTACTTATTTAAATGAATGTTTAATGCATTATTCAGTCCCCCACTATCAGTTGTTAACTCCTGTTTGTGTTTCATCTTAAGGCGTTGCTGCCAACCAGACTCCAGGTGTGGTGTATGGAGTAGTGGACCTTTATGGCATGGCGGTAAAAGTCACCATTGTGCACAATCACAACCATAGCGACCGTTTACGGCGCAATAACGCCATAATGAGAGCTCTGTCGCCTGACGTAGGGCGACCCCGCCCTGCCCTCTCATTGACCCCCGATCCCGAAGCCCTCGACCGGCTGCTCTTTCACCCAAACTGCGGCCAGAAGGCAGCTATCATCAGTGAGGGCAGGACAGCCCTGAGACCTCAGTAAGAAAACTGTTTGAAATCAATCTCCTAACTGCAGGAGTTGGTTGTTGCTGGTTCCTGCAAAATTTATCCTATAAATGTTTTTTTTTATTTTTTATTTTTTTTAACTACAGTGCGACAGATGACTTCAATCATGGCGTGGTGCTAAGCAACCGTCCCCTGCACTCCAACGAAGTGTTCCAGGTGCGCATCGATAAAATGGTTGACAAGTGGGCTGGATCTATAGAAATCGGTGTGACCACACACAACCCCGCCTACCTACAGCTACCCTCCACTATGACCAATCTGCGCTCAGGTACCAAGATTCAGCCCTGCAGGCAGTCATGAAATGCATGGGGATCATTATTATGCATGTATTAGGTTTCGCCACTAATCTTATTGCTGTTACACAAGGTTCCACAGTATTCCAGACGTGTTTTAATGTTGGTTAATGTTTGTTTCTTAAATCCTCTCTCAGGAACGTGGATGATGACGGGGAACGGTGTGATGCATAATGGAACAACGATATTAGATGAATATGGTCATAACTTGGACCGGCTAAAAGTAAGTTGTTTTCATAGACCACCAAAGTCATGTTGTCATTGTAAACCCGCCGACGTGTTATTGATGCCCATATTTGGCACTGCTATATGGCAGGATTAAAGTCAGTCAATCCGTGCGTAGGTGGCACCGTCAGGGTGCGGTAGCTCAGTGGTAGGGTGTATCAATCTGAAGGTTGGCGGTTCAAATCCCAGGTCCATGAAGTTGCCAATGTAAATGCAAACAGTCAAATGTTATTTTTAATTGCCCCATACGTCGCTGGATCTGAACCTATTAACGTGATTCATCATTCATTCATTCATTCATTATCTTCTGCTTTATCCTCTATTAGGGTCGCGGGGGGGTTCCCCATGCCCATCCAGAGGAGAACGTTTCGGGCGCTGGGCAGATACACCCAGGACAGGGCACCAATCTATCACTGGGCTCACACACACAGACACGCACACAAACAATTTAAAGAACTCAATTGACTTTATCTATTTTTTTGGACTTTGGGAGGAAACCGGAGAACCCGGAGGAAACCCACGCGGACAGGGTGAGAACATGGAAACTCCACCCAGATGGGGATTCGAACCTGGAATCCCTAGTGTGATTCATCACATTTTAGTTAATGTGTAGTCCTATACATGTGACCATGTTATTACTCTGTGTTTTAACCTTCTACTTATTAAATGTATTAAATTCTCCAATGTTTGGGTATGTCCTCCCACGTTACCAGGCTGGCGACACTGTCGGTGTGGTACGTAAGGACGATGGCAGCCTACACTTCTTCGTAAATGGAGTTCCTCAGGGGCCGGCAGCCTGGAACGTACCACCCAGTGTTTATGCTGTAGTGGACCTGTATGGCCAGGCAGCACAAGCTACCATCATGGATGACATGGGTAGGCAGCAAGCATGAATGTCCAGTAAAATTCCTAGAGAATAAATGTGGCCTACAGCGAGTCAATGCTGTGAGCTATTTCAATGGTTTCAGTGTCCTGACGTGAATCAGATGTGGACTGGTTGCTGTGTATCATTATGATTATTCATTCATTTATTCTTTATCTGCCGCTTTATCCTCTATTAGGGTCGCGGTGGGGTTCCCCATGCCTATCCAGGGGAGAACGTTTCAGGCGCTGGGCAGATACACCCAGGACAGGGCGCCAATCCATCGCTGGGCAAACACTCACTCACACAGACACACCCTATATGGGGCAATTTGGAGAATTCAATTGACTTGATCCATGTTTTTGGACTGAGGGAGGAAACCGGAGAACCCGGAGGAAACCCACGCAGACACGGGGAGAACATGGAAACTCCACCCAGATGGGGATTCAAACCGGGAATCCCTAGTGCTGAGAGGCGAACGTGCTAACCACTAAGCCACCGTACCGCCCATTATGATTATGTGCTTGCTTATTTATTATTTTGTCAGTACTCCAGTGGTTCCTTTTAGTTCCAGGACATTCCAAAGTGTTCTTCTGGCTATGCTTAGTGTGTGTGTTCCATGTGCTGATTGACTCACTTTACTTTTATTTATTTTTTTAAAAATAGCTTTTTTCACATAGACTCTTTCTATCTATGGTCATTGTCAGAATTTACTTTTAACAATAAATGCTCATGTGTTAACTAGTGAAACTCAAGGCACGTCTAGACATTTAGAACATCAATTTTTTAAGCGGGGGGACGGTGGCTTGGTGGTTAGCATGTTCTCCTCTCAGCACTAGGGATTCCCGGTTCAAATCCCCGTCTGGGTGGAGTTTCCATGTTCTCCCTGTGTCCATGTGGGTTTCCTCCGGGTTCTCCGGTTTCCTCCCACAGTCCAAAAACATGGATCAAGTCAATTGAGTTCTCCAAATTGCCCCATATAGAGTGTGTCTGTGTGAGTGAGTGTGTGCCCAGCGATAGATTGGTGCCCTGTCCTGGGTGTATCTGCCCAGCGCCTGAGACGTTCTTCCCTGGATGGGCATGGGGAACCCCTCCAGAACCCTAAAAGAGGATAAAGCGGAAGATCATGAATGAATTTTTCAAGCAAATTCCAAAATTTCTGCTCATCGACATGCTGATATATATATATATATATATTTATATATATAAATAACTGTGTGTGTGTATATATATATATATATATATATGTGTGTGTGTGTGTATATATATATATATATATATATATATATATATATATATACACACACAGATATATATATCTCCATCCATTACCTTCCATTTGCCTCCACCACGCGGCGTTCCCAGACCAGCTGAGAGATATAATCCCTCCAGTGTGTCCTGGGTCTTCCCCGGAGTCACCTCCCGGCTGGACTTGCCTGAAACACCTCCCTAGGGAGGAGCCCAGGAGGCATCCTTACCAGATGCCCGAACCACCTCGACTGGCTCCTTTCGACGAACTATTTATATAAGTTGATGCTCTGCTGACTAATACTGGATGGAACCTGAATGTTAGTTGGACTGGCGGTCCTGCAGGACACCCCTTAATGGACTCACATACAGTTCTCCAGTTGTTAGAGTTTTTCCATTTGTTTAATATCTCTACATAGCTGTCCTACACTGTTATTGCTGCCTGGCCGCTCAAGTAGGATGAGTCCCCCACTGAGTCTTGTTCCTCCCAAGGTTTCTTCCTTAAAACACCAACATAACAGGGAGTTTTTTCTTGCCACTGTTGCTTCAGCTTGCTCTTTGGGGGTTTAAAGGCTTTTCATTTTGTAAAGCTGCTTTATGACGATGTACTGTTGTAAAAAGCGCTATAGAAATAAATAACTTGAACTTTCCTTTCATCTCAGCGGATCTCCCTCCTCTACCAGACGACAGTTCCGAAGGCCCGGTCGCCATGTCGCCTTGCAGTCCATGTTCTGTCACTGGAGTCAGTGCAGCAAGTGACTTGCGATTCCATCAGCTGCACGGCACTAACGCCGTCATCACCAACGGTGGCCGCACTGCCTTCCGCCAGAACTGCCGCAGTGAGTTTAATGATGCCATCGTCATTTCAAACAGGTTTGTTTCAGATTTACTTTTCAGATTTATTTTTCTTTAATGCAGTTTAATGTTTAGTTTGAATGGCGTGCGAGGTTTGATTGAATTTTGCGATTGTACGGCAGGTGCCTTCGTGAAGGAGAGCTATTTGAGATTGTGATTCAGAAGATGGTGGACCGCTGGTCGGGTTCAATAGAGGCAGGTGGGGTGACTTTAAATCGTTTTCAGAAGCGGTTATGCAGCGGACTTTAGTGGTCATGAATATTTAATCAGTAACTATAAAGATATTTGCTTTTAGGAGTGACTGCTATCAGGCCTGATGAGCTGGAGTTTCCCAACACTATGACGGATATTGACTACGACACCTGGATGTTGAGGCATGTGCTTTCTTTCTTTCTTTTTATAGTTTATGTTGAATTTGGTTTGAAATTATAGACAGCAGCCGCAGCTTTTCCCATTTTTACTCTGTATGTTCTACAGTGGTACAGCAATCATGCAGGACGGAAACACAATGCGCAATAACTACGGCTGTGATCTGGACTCGCTGGGGAGCGGCTCTCGGATCGGAATGATGCGCTCGGTGACGGGAGATCTGCACTATTATATTAATGGAGTGGATCAGGGAGTGGCGTGTACTGGATTGCCATCAGGTAATTGCATAGTGTGCCGTTCAGCAGCTTCTGTGTGATGCATTTAAGTGATGAAGGGTGCTCATGCTCACCAAGCCGTTTATAAGAAACTCCTGACCTTCTCCTTATTCATGCAGTTTTTTTTAAACAGACGATGATGTGGTCGCAGCGTGGTGCTAAAATTATTCAGGTACAGTACCGCAGTTTCAGGAAATGTTGGTATTTCTGCAAATAAAAACAAACTTGTATGTAGAATGTAATAAAAAAAACTATGTAGGGTATCCCACTTCTCTTCTGTCCTTAGAATATCTGAAAAAATTCTCTCTAACTTTTTAAAAAATCTTTAAAATCTTTTAAGTGTGACCTGTGGGAACCTGGTGCTATTTATAGCAATAATCATATTTCTTTAAATCTCTGGTGTGATTACAAAATCCATCTCTTTCTTTCAGAGGTGTATGCTGTAGTTGATCTGTACGGCCAGTGTGTCCAGGTGTCCATCACTAACTCATCAGGGCCTCTGGACAACAGCTTGTGCACCAGTAATATCACAGAGAAGAGCTTCCCTATACAATCCCCAGGTAACGTGCTGACACAGTACAGTGTTTACAAGCCAAAGGAAATAATATTTACAGATATAAAATGAATTCAATACAATGAAATACACAGTTTAATTGTACATTATTCATTCATTCATTATCTCCCGCTTTATCCTCTATTAGGGTCGCGGTGGGGGGGTTCCCATGCCCATCCAGGGGAGAACGTTTCGGGCGCTGGGCAGATACACCCAGGACAGGACGCCAATCTATCACTGGGCACACACTCACTCACACAGACAATGGGGCAATTTGGAGAACTCAGTTGACTTGATCCGTGTTTTTTGACTGTGGGAGGAAACCGGAGAACCCGGAGGAAACCCACGCGGACACGGGGAGAACATGGAAACTCCACCCAGATTTCGAATCGGGAATCCTTAGTGCTGAGAGGCGAACGTGCTAAACTCTAAGCCACTGTGCCACCCTAATTGTACATTATAAGTAACTAAATATTATGAATATTGGAGAATAATAAAGAATATAAGTTGTTCGCCTGCCATATTGTTAACTGGTTGTGTTTTCCGGTGTCCTTGTCTCCTCTAGTGGCGGGGGTGGCTCATCGGCTGCACAGCAAGCACGGAAAAAATGTGGTGTTACTAGGAGACGGTTGCCAGGCTGTCAGGGTTGGAGGGTACTCTCATGGAATCATCTTTAGCGCAAAGGAGCTTAAGACGGATGAACTGTTTGAGGTAAGATCTGGGTGCTTATTGGGGTATGAAGTTGGGAGGTGAAGAGTGTAGAGAAACAAATGGACAGCAGTCTGCAATGTAAAACCTAAGGGAGAGGGTGGGTTGAATCCCTATGCCCATCCATGGGATGATGTTTTGGGCGCAAGGGCGGATACACCCAGGACAGGGTGGCAGTTTAGTGAATCCATGTTTTTGGACTGTGGTAACTATATCCCCAGCGCTGAAAGGCGAACATACTAAACCCTACATCACCGTCAGCGAAAAATATATAGTCAGGTTTATTTTACCAAGAACCGACTCGTTACCTGGTGATTTAATCATTTAAAGAACACTATTTGAGAAAACAAGATACATTTTTACGTCCACTGTTTTTATAAGACATTTCAGAAATAGAGTTTACAGTAAAAGACTCATTTAAAATAATTCCATCATTCTATTGTGCTTTATATTCTACTTTAATTATTGAACCTTTTGGGGCTGAGATTTGATCTTTGATGACTCTGTTTATGCAAAAGCTTTTTTGGGTTTTAGTAGGGCTCTTAATAGCACTGTGTTTTATTAAAGAACAGATTTCAACATTAATGTTTTTTTTTTGCTATGGTTATTTGAATTCCAAACACAATCACATTAGATTAATTGACCAATCGAAAAAAAAAAATCTTTCTATCGATTAATCACCACCACCACCATCAGCAAAAAGATATACAGTCAGGTTTATTTCATCAAGAACCAACTCGTTACCTGGTGATTTAATCATATAAATAACTATTTAATATGATTTAATAACTATTTGAGAAAAAAAGATAAATTTTTACGTCCAGTATGTTTATGACACATTGGATTAATTGACCAATCAAAGGACATAATCGTTAGAATAATCGAAAGAAAATTAGTTGATAGGTGCAGCCCTAATGGATATAAAAAAATGATGCTGCAATATTGCATCAGACTGTAATTGCAATTTTTCTTCGTATTCTAAAGCCGTACCTTTTCATCTTCTGCTTCAGGTGAAGATCAATGAGGTAGATGACAAGTGGTCGGGTTCGCTCCACATTGGTCTGACGACCCTGCAACCGCCTGATCTTCCCTCCTGCCCTCTCAGTGGCCTGTCGCCATCTCTCACGAGGCTCAGGTCAAAAGTCACATGGCTGCTGGCCGGAACAGAGGTCAGACGTAATGGCATCCTGCAAAGACAGAACTATGGCTGCTCGCTGGATCGTCTGTCGGTGAGCGAGAGAGAATGCATGGACCAGATATATTCATTCATTCATTATCTTCCGCTTTATCCTATATTAGGCTCACGGGGGGGTTTCCCATGCCCGTCCAGGGGAGAACGTCTCGGGCGCTGGGCAGATACACCCAGGACAGGGTGCCAATCTATCGCTGGGCACACACTCACTCACACACACACACTCTATATGGGGCAATTTGGAGAACTCAATTGACTTCATCCATGTTTTTGGACTGTGGGAGGAAACCGGAGAACCCGGAGGAAACCCACGTGGATACGGGGAGAACATGGAAACTTCATTTCAACCGGGAATCCCTAGCGCTGAGAGGAGAACATGCTAAACACTAAGCCACCGTGCCACCTGGACCAGATATATTGATCAGGAAATATATTTAGTTTTTGGACACCTATTCACATTGGGTTTGGGACTGTTGGACTTGTTTATGGAGTTTATAAACAGTATTATTCAATTCTTTATATGTCGTTTATCATAAACACATTATTGTAGGTGGGGAACCGGATTGGCGTGAAGAGATGCAGTGATGATACGATGCACGTCTTTATTGATGGAGAGGACATGGGCGCGGCGGCGACCGCTGTGGCGAAGGTGCTTTAACACACTCCTGTGCATTTCGTGCTAATTGAACTGCCTGGCCACAGAAAGCATAATTAAAAAGCTGTATTAATTTTAGGCTCTTAAGTCCTGAATCATGGCTTTTTGCTCTCAGAACGTTTATGCGGTGCTGGATCTCTACGGGAAGGTGACGGCCGTGTCGATAGTCAGCTCCACTCTGCTCGAGGATACAGAGAGTGTAAAAGCTTCATCGCTCTCTTCAGACACCTGCAGCGAGGGCGAAGAAGAAGCCTCTCCGGTCAGTAAAGGAAGTCGGACGGCGGTGCTGTAAAACTGGATTTGTCCAAGAAAAAAAAAAAAAAAAAAAAAACACTGATGACGGTCTTATTTCGCTACAGTGTGAAAGTGAGCCAACGCAGGTTCCCATGCCCATGGCTTTTTTGGAGAATCATGGGAAAAACATTCAGCTGTCCAATCAGAATCTGACCGCTGCCCGAGTGTCGAGTTATAACCAGGGTCTTCTGGTTACAGCACAAGCTCTACCTCGCCAGCAGCTCTTCCAGGTGGGTGTGTAGAACATCTATCCATCCATCCGTTATCTTCTGCTTTATCCTATAATTGAGTTCCCCATGCCCATCCAGGGGAGAATGTTTTGGGTGCCAGTCCATTGCTGGGCTCCCACACATTTACAAACACAGACACACACACACACACCCCATATAGTGGTATTTTAGAGCAGCTAATTTAACTTAAATCCATCTTTTTGAATGGTGGAAGAAAACTGGACACGTGAAGAACATGGAAACTCCACCCAAACTGCTAAGGACGAACATGCTAACCATCCATCCATTATCCTCCACTTTATCCTCTATTAGGGTCGCGGGGGGGTTCCCCATGCCCATCCAGGGGAGAACGTTTCGGGCGCTGGGCAGATACACCCAGGACAGGGGGGCAATCAATCGCTGGGCACACACTCACTCACACACACACTCTATATTGGGCAATTTGGAGAACCCAATTGACTTGATCCATGTTTTTGGACTGTGAGAGGAAACCGGAGAACCCGGAGGAAACCCACGCGGACACGGGGAGAACATGGAAACTCCACCCAGATGGGGATTCAAACCGGGAATCCCTAGTGCTGAGAGGAGAACATGCCAACCACTAAGCCACGTGCCACCTCCATCCATCCATTATCTTCCGCTATTTCCTATATTGGGGTCGTGGGGGGGTTCCCCATGCCCATCCAGGGGAGAACATTTCGGGTGCTGGGCAGATACACCCAGGACAAGACGCCAATCTATCACTAGCACACATTCACTCACACAAACATGCACACAAACACACTCTATATGGGGCAATTTGGAGAACTCAATTGACTTGATCGATGTTTTTTGGACTGTGGGAGGAAACCGGAGAACCCAGAGGAAACCCACACGGACACGGGAAGAACATGGAAACTCCACCCAGTGAGACGATATAATTTATAATAATTAGGCTCTTAATAAACTTTGAATATTTAATGTGTTTATTTAAACACTGGCATTGGATTATTGTTGCCTGCCTCTAATTCAGTATGATCAGTTTCTGATGAACTCTGATCACATGACTGAAAGTGTTATTTGGGTTTAATCCTTTTTAAAGTTTTGTTTCAAGACTAAACTGTGTCCCAACGTCTGATTCAGTTTCAAGTGGACCGGCTGAACTTGTCTTGGACGTCGTCTCTGTCTCTGGGCGTGATTGGTCAGTCTCCCGATCGCCTCAACTTTCCCTCTACAGCCTGCTGCCTTAAGCGCTCCGTCTGGTTGCTTCAGCGAGACTCTGTCTTTCACAACTCACTCAAGGTAACCTTTCTGTTTCCGTCTCTTTCTTCCTCTCGATACCTTTCTGTTAGTATTTTGTATTCAAAGTTCGTTCTACTTTCTGTCAGATCCTCGAGAACTATGGGCCAAACTTGGACACATGTCCCGAGGGAACAGTGTTGGGCCTCCTTGTGGATGCTAATGGCTGTCTCCACCTGTATGTAAATGGGATGGATCAGGGACTGGCGGCTCAGGACATTCCAAGTCCCTGCTACCCCCTCATTGACCTTTATGGGCAGTGTGAACAGGTCTGTATGAGCTCTCTTGAACACACAAACACACACATACATTTAGTAATCACACAACTGAAAAGCTTTAAAAAAAATAGTTCCCAAAATGAAACTCTGGGGTCTTTTCTGGGTGGAGTCTGCATGTCCTTCCCGTGGTGTGTAATGTAGGAAGAAACTGCAGACTCGGGATTAAATCTGCATAATGATATCTGATGGGTTACCTCAAGGTGCTCTGATACCTTGGGTCTAGAGACTTGCTGGTTAGGGTGCTGCACTATTAATTTGAAGGTTGAGAGTCTAAATCTCGAGTCCATTAAAGATTCGTAACTATAAACTGTCCAGATTTATAAATGATGTAAGATCTGAGATCACAGCAGAACATAAAATCATAACTGGACCACCTGTTTATGGCTGCTCAGGTTACCATAGTGACCAGCCATGTTGCGGCAGTGGGTGCAGAGAGTGCTGAGGCCCGGTGCCAAGGCGACATGGAGAAAGCTGATATGGTGGATGGTGAGTCTCTTTGCTGTTGTGTTTTTGCTCTTTTTTTACAATTTAAAGGATTTTTCTTAGCACAAAGCAGCTTAACTGTTTGAGGTAAGATCTGGGTGCTTATTGGGGTATGAAGTTGGGAGGTGTAGAGAAACAAATGGACCACAGCCTACAATGTAAAACTTAAGGGAGGAGGTGGGTTGTATCCGTATGCCCATCCAGGGGAAAATGTTTCGGGCGCAAGGGCGGATACACCCAGGACAGGGCGCCGGTTTAGTGAATCCATGGTGACATGGAAAAAGCTGATATGGTGGATGGTGAGTCCATTTGCTGTTGTGTTTTTTCTCTTTTTTTTTTTTTTTTTTTTTTACAATTTAAAGGATTTTTTTCTGTAAAACAACATAACTAAGTAAACAAACTTTGCATAATGTGGCTTGTAGCACAAAATTGAGTGTTTTATACGACAGTTCTGTGTGTGGAACTTTACCGTATGATATTAGAACACACATAATGTACACTGTGTTCACTCACTGTGCACCCTATTTAACACATTTACCGTATTTTCCGGACTATAAGGCGCACCTAAAAGCCTAAAATTTTTCCAGAAATCGGACGTGTGCCTTATATGTGTACTGAGTTCCAAAATCTATAAACGTATTGTTGTGCGACCGGGTGGTTTCGTGAAAAGCCGAGTGAAGAAAATTAATTCGGAGCTTGCCGTCATTCCGGGAGGATTAAATAAAGAACTCCAACCGCTGGGCATTGGCGTAAACAGAGCGTTTAAAGTAAAGTTGCGGGCGGCGTGGGAGCGACGGATGATAGATATTACTAAAACTCAGGAGGCGGTGGCGGGCGAGTTACGCCACCGTCTGTGAATGGATTGTGGACGCCTGGGCTGAGGTTTCTGCTGTAACCGTTGTCCGAGCTTTCGCAAAAGCCGGCATCGTTGCTGAACAGCCGCCTGGCGATGAGACGGACTCAGACATCGATGAGGGGAACACCGGGGTGCTCGATAGTGAAACAGCTTTTTAATTCAGACACAGAAGACGAGGACTTTGATGGATTTGTGGGAGAAGATCGTATGTAAGATCTTGTAGATCGTATGTTTTAGCAAGTGCCTTATAATACAGTGCCGTACAGAATAAGTACCGTACAGAAATAGAGTCCGTAATTGAGACTGCGCCTTATAGTACGGTGCACCTTATACATGGGTCAAATACAGAAATAGACCCCGTAATTCAGACTGCGCCTTATTGTACGGTGCGCCTTATGGTCTGGAAAATACTGTACCTTAATCCTCCGCCTTAAAAATGTAAAACCAGACAACAGGTCTCATCTAATCCCTCATCAGTGCTCACACAACACTGCCTGCAGGACGCTGGATGGCGGGACATTTTAGAATGGTGGTGGGCATGCTCTGTTCGATCCACTCATACCAGTACAACAGAAACACTGTCACAGGGTTACCTGAGTGCTGTGAATCATCCACAGTTGGCTTGTGGTGGTCCTGACCATCAGAGAACAGGGTAAAGGGGGCTAACCTAGTATTTAGAGTGTGGAGACAAGTAGGAGAACCTATTAAAGTGGCCATTGGATGCATATTCTTGATTTTCCTCAGGTATTAAGGAAAGCGTGTGCTGGACCCCTCCTCCTGAAGTGAATCCCAATAAGACGTGCGAGTACCAGGCACTGTGCTCCAGATTTAAGGACCTCCTCACGTTACCCGGTTAGTACTGCTTGTCTACGATCCCAGTTTACATCGTAGAATAAACGTCAGTGTTCTCAGTTTTGTCATTGTCCGTGTCCGCAGATGGCTACTTCAATGATGATGCCAAGTATAACCTGTGTTACTGTGAGTCCTGCCATAAGCTGCGCGGTGATGAAGCCTACTACAAGCGTGGTGAACCACCCCGAGATTACGCGCTGCCGTTTGGCTGGTGCCGCTTCGCCCTGAGGTCAGTGTGTGTGCTGCAGGACATACCAAATATGCTTTTAGACTGAAACTGCAGGCCTGACATAAATTCATGATGTATTTAGCAGATTGCACTAACTACCGAGGAACCAAAGGCTGTAAGGTTGAGCTCTGGGTCAAATACTAAAAAATAATAATCAGGACAACCTTGAGTGCCTTATTCCTTTTATCAATTTGTTACAAACATGCTTTACTAAAAAAAAAAAATCTGGGTTTATTAATGTGTTTATTGAAAACAAAATTCTGGTTTGTCAAAATTTTCCAAATCTCATCCCATTATTATTATTATTATTTTTTAATAAAACGTTGATTGCCAAAAAGCATGGTGTTCAAGCCGATGGGCGGCTGTTGCACCTTAAAGCAGCCAACTAACACTGTATAAACACCCTGTTTAATGTTGAACTCTGATTTGGAACAGAATAAAGCCCCACTGTGAAGTATCTAATACCTTTAAGAAGTGGCACATCGCCTACCATGGGACGAGTGTGGGTTCACTGCGCCGTGCACTGGACCACAGCCAGCTGATTCCAGGTCAGTACCTACAGTACAACTTCGGTTTCTCACTTTAGTGAAAGCCCCTGGTTAATGTCATGGTTACTGTACAGTACAGAGACCCTGGATGATGATGGTGATGGTGGTGGTGTTTTCTTTTAGCAGACTCGTCCTCAGTGTTCTCAGCCTCTTCGGTAAAAGCAGAGGATCATGGCAGTTACAGTGAACCAGAGGAGAACAGCATCCCGGAGGGAGAGATCCCTCGAGTACGCCTCTCCCCCACCATGCGCTACTCGGGTTTGGAGGTTTTTGCCCCTAAAGTGCAGTAAGTCTATGAAGATATTAAATGGGGTTGTAGTCAAGGATGTAATTACTATATTTATATTGTGCATCCATTATCTTCCACTTTATCCTCTATTAGGGGCGCGGGGGGGTTTCCCCATGCCCATCCAGGGGAGAACGTTTCGGGCGCTGGGCAGATACACCCAGGACAGAGGGGCAATCAATCGCTGGGCACTCACACAGACACACTCTTTATAGGGCAATTTGGAGAACTCAATTGACTTGATCCATGTTTTTGGTCTGTGGGATGAAACCGGAGAACCCGGAGGAAGCCCACGCAGACACGGGAAGAACATGGAAACTCCACCCAGATGGGGATTCGAACCGGGAATCCCTAAAGCAGAAGATAATAGATGGATGGATTTATAAGATTTTATATATTTTATATATTCTCTGAATGAGGGCAGTGCAAACCCAAAAAAAAAAATCTCTCTCTCTCTCTCTCGTGTGTGTGTGTGTGTGTGTGTGTGTGTGTGTGTGTGTATCAGATTTCGAGATCCGCGCTCGCTCCGCTGTCATCAGGCCCAGGTGGGCTTCCAGGTGTGCGTGCGCCCTGGCTCCTATAAGGTCGGCCCTCAGACTTTAGGGATCAGCGAGCCGCTGGATCCCAGATTCAGCAACACTGAGATCGAGTGGATCACAAAGGAGAAAGGAGGCACCCTGCTGTACGGCCTGCTCATCCGCGTGGAGTGAGGGAGCCGGGCGGGGGAACTCCAGAGAGAGTGTGCTCTGTACCGGCTCTGTACCCCTCTCCACGTCCGGCAGACGATTATAAAGCTCTAGAGGTGGAATTTGAAGATGATCTGTTTTTTGGGGGGAGGCGTCACTTCCTGCACTTTATGTTTTGAACACCGGTGGTTGATTTTTCCTTTTTTTTTTTTTTTTTTTTTTCCTGAAAAGAAAAACTTCTTTAATCCTGGACTGTGAAAATACAAGTTCTCTCTCGGTTTCGCTTTCTTGTGCTCTTTCACACTCCCATTCTCATGTTTTATTTTTTTTGCATGCTTATACTTTTTTTACTCCTTTAAACGCTCTCTCACACTCAATCCTGCTCTTTCTCTTTATTTCACCCAATATCCTGCTCTCTTACATTCTCCTTTTTGCATTCACATGCTTTCTCACACTCTTAATCGATTTCTTTTTCCTCTTACATGCTCTCATCTTACTTTCACGTGCTTATCTTTCTTGTTTCTCTTCCATACTTTCTCTCGGTGTCTCTCTCACATCATTTCTCTCATTCATTCCTCCATGCTGTTCTTCTTGCTCTCTCTCTCTCTCTGTCTCTCTCT
>JAFMOD010000119.1:1800539-1818011 GCA_019802435.1 Corydoras maculifer
GATTCAAGATTACCTCGCCTCAGAGGAAGCTACATGTCCTCCGAGGGACGGGCGGGAAATCTTGGGAATGTTTTCCGTTCGCATTTTCAAGATCAAGTGCAAGGCGGGTTCTCACTCTCGGAACTTTTTGGGACCCCAAGTGGACGTCTGTTTGGGTGCTACTCCAGAGCCGAACGTAGGGAAGTCCTCGGCGCTGCTCATATCGGGTGCCTGCTGAGATAAAACAGGAGACGACGCCTTTAGTCATTCAATAGACACTTAAAGGTCTATTGCCACCAATGCTGGAGAACGTGTGCAGGTACACACTACAGACACTCCATTAGGTTCCCTCATGTTTTAAATCCTGTTAATTATTGTTGGTTTCTGTTTAACCAGCAGGTCTTCAACTCTGCCAGGATGCTACAGTGAGAGCCTTTGAGAACCTTTGGAACACCTCGGTCCTCGGAAGGTTTGTTCCTGTGAAAATGTATGCTAAAATGTATGATGTTCATGAGGGATTATAGTAAGTAGTTGTGGCAACTGTTGTTCATGAGGGATTATAGTAGTTGTGGCAACCCACTGTTTGAGTGATTTATCGAAATTTGGAAAACTGTTGTTCATGAGGGATTATAGTAGTTGTGGCAACCCATTGTTTATGAGTGATTATAGTAGTTTTGGCAACTGTTATTCATGAGGGATTATAGTAGTTGTGGCAACCCATTGTTTGAGTGATTATAGTAGTTGAGGAAACTGTTATTCATGAGGGATTATAGTAGTTGTGGTGACTTGTTTGAGACTACAGTAGTTATGGCAACTACTGTTAAAGAGGGATTATAGTATAGTTGAGGCAACTATTATTTATGAGGGATTATAAAAGTTGTGGTGACTTGTTTGTGACCAAAGTAGTTATGGCAACCACTGTTAATGAGGGATTATAGTAGTTGTGGCAACTGTTATTTATGCAGGATCGTAGTAGTTGTGACAACCCACTATTTATGAGGGATCATGGTAGTTGAGGCAACCATGGTTTATAAGTAATTAAAGTAGTTGTGGAAAATGTGTACGAGGGATTATAGTAGTTGTGGTAACCACCATTTATAAGGGATTATAGTAGATGTGACACAGTTTATAAGGGATTGTTTCTTTTAAACCGGACAGAAACAAGTAAAAAGTAAAAAGGAACCTTGTTGCCATGGACGTTCCATGGTGCATCCCTTACAACGAAACCTTTAGGTGCATTCCGCTCCTCATCAGCTCCTCCTCCTCCTCCTATCGCCCGCGATGGTGGCTTCATATAGGAGGCCAATGTTTCTGTCTCAGTCACACTCAACATCTTGGGAATTAAAACATCGGTGTTATCAGAAAAACAATGCTAATCTGTAGAGTTCATTTCTTGTGTTGGCCGTACACTCACATATTCCTCCTCCAGGTTGAGGAGGTGGTCGACTGCTTCATCAACGCTCTCTGGCAGACCTGTAACTGTGACTTTGTCAGGCTCGTCGGCGCCTGGCTGAGGAAAGCGGATGTCGACCTGTGACGTATAAACAAGGTAAAAATAAGTCCTGAATTACTCGCAATGTTAAATGAAATGTTTTAACAGTAATGTCTAATGAGGTCACAGTTAAACATGGCTGAATTCCACATTGAGGGC
Organism: Corydoras maculifer; assembly: GCA_019802435.1. Classification (NCBI taxonomy): domain Eukaryota; kingdom Metazoa; phylum Chordata; class Actinopteri; order Siluriformes; family Callichthyidae; genus Corydoras; species Corydoras maculifer. The sequence goes on from JAFMOD010000119.1 coordinate 1,802,170, forward strand.
GGGCCATCAATTACAGTAATATCCAATCATGGGCATCTGTGAATATATACAGAAGAGGGAGGGACCACTTACTTCCAAATAAGAATGATGAGTCTGTCATATATATATATATATATATATATGTGTGTGTGTGTATGATTATTTATATTTATATATATATATGTGTGTGTGTGTATAATTATTTATATATATATATACAGTATGTGTGTGTGTGTGTGTGTGTATGTGTTTTGTATATATGTGTATATATATACACTCACACACATACATACATACAAACATCTGGTCTTTCATCTGCTTAATCCCTAATCCCATACTAGGGTCGCGGGGGGGGTTACATCTATGCGAGAAAGTTTTGGGCAAATGCAAAAAACAGACCCACTATATTGGGGCAATTTGGAGGAGCCAATTTACCTTCAATCTCTGTATTTAGACTGTGAGAGGAAACCAGAGAACTTAAAAGAAACTTCATTCGGATCGGGATTCAAACCTGGACCCCCAGCACCGAGAAGCAGACGTGCTAACCACTAAGCCGCTGTGCTGCCACATAGATGTATTTAATGAAACACAGGGCGTTGATTCTACCGGCCGTGACCTCACTCACTTTAAATTCCTCCATCAGTTTGCGAATGGCTTTGCCTCGTGCGCCGATGATGCGCGCATGGACTCGGTGATCCAGCCTGATGTCTTCGCTCACCATCTCCTGCAGCTCTGCCACCATCTGCTCTATAACCGTCCGTGCCTCCTCCACGTTCCGCTCATAACCCCAGATTATAATTGCATCCTAACCCCAGACAGAGAGACCAAGAAAGATATAGAACACCTTTGTAACATCTAATAATAATGTTGTAAGTTCAAGTAATTTATTTCTATAGTGCTTTTTACAACAGTACATTGTCACAAAGCAGCTTTACAGAATGAAAAGCCTTTAAACCCCCAAAGAGCAAGCTGAAGCGACAGTGGCAAGAAAAAACTCCCTGTTATGTTGTTCTTTAAGGAAGTAACCTTGGGAGGACCAAGACTCAGTGGGGGACTCATCCTCCTTGAGCGGCCAGGCAGTAACAACAGTGTAACCCATATAACCCGTATAAGGACATCAGCTTCATGAATGAATCCAGCATCAGATACGCACCTGCGCCTCATCGCACTTATCAGGAAACTGGACGTTGACGTCATAATCTTTACGTATCTGCGAAATCACAGCTCCCTTCCGCCCGATGATTTTGGGATGATATTTGGGGTCGACTGACAGGGTCACCTTGTAACTGCGCAAAGCCTACGATTTAAAAATGTTTGTGAATTAGGCTTTTTTTTAATACTGTAATGAAATATTTCTACTGTCGCAGTGTTTTATTCTTTCATTCATTCATTAATGAAACTGTGGTGGTGGGGGGAGAGGGGTTCCCGATGCCCATCCAGGGGAGAACGTCTCGGGCGCTGGGCAGATACACCCAGGACAGGACACCAATCTATCGCTGGGCACACACTCACTCACACCTACACACTCTATAGAGGGCAATTTGGAGAATTCAATTGACTTGATCCATGTCTTTGGACTGTGGGAGGAAACTGGAGAACCCGGAGGAAACCCACGCGGACACGGGGAGAACATGGAAACTCCACCCAGATGAGGATTCGAACCGGGAATCCCTAGTGCTGAGAGGAGAACATGCCAACCACTAAGCCACCGTGCCGCAGTGTTTTGTTCTACTATACAATATTATAATGTCTGTAAACAACCATGTGGCCAATCTAGAAGAAGCCTGCTGTGTTTGTATTGGTTACCCGGTCTTCCTGCTCCGCCTGTAGCTCCTTAACTCTGGACAGTAGACCTTGCTTGGCTCGCGCCACACTGACCTCCTGCCCCATGATCTTGATCACGTCCGACTGATGTTCAGGCTGAGGAACCCAGATGTTCACCTGCAGGATCCAAATCAATCAGTTTTTGTATTAGGGTTTCTCTATTAGGGTCACGGGGGGGACGGGGGGGGGACGTTTCAGGCAAGAACGTTTCGGGCGCTGGGCAGATACACCCAGGACAGGACACCAATCCATCGCTGGGCACACACTCATTCACACAGACACACTCTATATGGGGCAATTTGGAGAACTTAATTGACTTGATCCATGTTTTTGGACTGTGGGAGGAAACCCACGCAACCCACGCAGAATCCCTAGCGCTGAGAGGAGAACATGCTAAACCACTAAGCCACTGTGCCGCCCCGACTTTGATACTCAAGCAGTAAAAAAAAAACACTTTAACTACTCACCTCATAGTCCTCCATCATCTTTCTTATGCCAGCTCCTTTCTGTCCAATTATGTACCGGTGGAGGTCATAAGGAACCTCAACATCAAGCGTTACAGGAACCAGTGCCTGGCCGAAACAAGGAGTATAGTTAGGATTTTTATTTTAAAATAAAATAAGTGCTGTATTTTTGTGTTCCGAGAACAAAACTTTAACAATAAGAATCTAAATAATCCTAAATTCATTCATTCATTCATTATCTTCCACTTCATCCTCTATTAGGGTCGCGGGGGGGGGGGGGGTTCCCATGCCCATCCAGGGGAGAACGTCTCGGGCGCTGGGCAGATAAACCCAGGACAGGACGCCAATCTATTGCTGGGCACACACTCACTCACACAGACACACTGTATATGGGGGAGAACTCAATTGACTTGATCCATGTTTTTGGACTGTGGGAGGAAACCGGAGAACCCAGAGGAAACCCACGCGGACACGGGGAGAACACGGAAACTCCACCCAGATGGGGATTCGAACCGGGAATCCCCAGCACTGAGAGGAGAACATGCCAACCACTAAGCCACCGTGCCGCCCCATCCTAAATACAGATCATTAAATTTAAGAACCAAATCTTTAAAGGGGCGGCGCGGTGGCTTAGTGGTTTAGCATGTTCGCCTCTCAGCGTTGAGTTTCAGTGGAGTTTCCATGTTCTCCCCGTGTCTATGTGGGTTTCCTCCGGGTTCTCCGGGTTTTCTCCCACAGTCCAATAACATTGATCAAGTCAATTGAATTCTCCAAATTGCCCCATATAGAGTGTGTATGTGTGAGTCAGTGTGTGCCCAGCAATAGGTTGCCGCCCTGTCCTGGGTGTATCTGCCCAGCGCCTGAGAGATTCTCCCTTGGATGGACATGGGGAACCACCCCCCCCCCCCCCCCCGCGACCCTAATAGAGGATAAAGTGGAAGATAATGGATGGATGGATCTTTAAAGGGCTGAACAATAAATAATGAATGCAGTCTGTTTCTTACGAGTAAGGCAACTCGGGCCATCTCGCACTTCTCCTCCCGACCCGTTATGGTGATCACATCACACTTTCGGGGTATGGCTTCCACAGGGCTGATGGCGTTGTTGTCCATCGGACATGATTCCTGAGCTACACGTTCNCTAATAGAGGATAAAGTGGAAGATAATGGATGGATGGATCTTTAAAGGGCTGAACAATAAATAATGAATGCAGTCTGTTTCTTACGAGTAAGGCAACTCGGGCCATCTCGCACTTCTCCTCCCGACCCGTTATGGTGATCACATCACACTTTCGGGGTATGGCTTCCACAGGGCTGATGGCGTTGTTGTCCATCGGACATGATTCCTGAGCTACACGTTCCATACGGAAAGTGCAGAATAAGTAGCTGATGGAAGCATAAGACAGTGTTTTATATGGAGGTGAAATAAAGGAGGTAAGAACACTGACCTGAAGACTCCTCCCTCTCTGGAAACTTGATGTGGACCTCGTGCTCTCGTGTGATCTGCTGGATCCTGCAGCCCTTGGGCCCCATTATAGCTCGATGATGGCGCTGGGGAATCACGACCTCCACACTAACGTGAGACTCCTGTGAAAACAAACATGCTTCTGAGACTAAAGGCTTGTGTATCTGCGTATAAAAATACAACTTAACATCGACATTTTAGCTAACACCACTGGGTTATATATTTAGGGTTTTAATATTTCTAAAGGGCTTAGTGGTTAGCATGTTCTCCTCTCAGCGCTAGGGATTCCTGGTGCAAATCCCCATCTGGGTGGAGTTTCCATGTTCTCCCCGTGTCTGCGTGTGTTTCCTCCGGGTTCTCCGGTTTCCTTCCACAGTCCAAAATCATGGATCAAGTCAATTGAGTTCTCCAAATTGCCTCATATAGAGGGTGTATGTGTGCGTGTCTGTGTAAGTATGTGCCCAGCGATAGGTTGGCGCCCTGTCCTGGGTGTTTCTACCCAGCGCCCGAAACGTTCTTCCTGGATGGGCATGGGGAACCCCCCCTGCGACCCTAATAGAGGATAAAGCGGAAGATAATGGATGGATGGATATTATACTTAATAATGCAATTTATTAGTCTGTCGTTTAAAATGCTGTGCGAGTTTTAGGTAATGTTCACATCAGCTATTAAAATGAGGAAGAAATTGGGAACTCATTCAGACAGTGGCATGATTGTTGGTGCCAGATGGGCTGGTGTGGGTTTTTGTTTTTTTATTATTATACAGATTATACTACAGCCCCTAAAGTCAAAATAGTGCAATAAGAAAACATATCCACGGAGTGTCACATGTAGTCGTTTCCATGTTATTAAACTTTTAAAAATACTAATATCATATTATAGTAATATATCTTAATATAATGCTAACAGGGCGGCACGGTGGCTTAGTGTTTGGCATGTTCTCCTCTCAGCGCTGGGGATTCCCGGTTCGCATCCCAATCTGGATGGAGTTTCCATGTTCTCCTCCCACAGTCCAAATACAGGGATCAAGGTCAATTAAATTCTCCAAATTGCCCCATATAGAGTATGTGCGTGTGAGTGAGTGTGTGCCCAGCGATAGATTGGCACCCTGTCCTGGCGTCTGCCCAGCGTCCGAAACGTTCTCCCCTGGATGGGCATGGGGAACCCCCCCCCCCGCGACCCTAGTAGAGAATAAAGTGGAAGATAATGGATGGATGGAGTGTGTTTATGTGTTTGTGTGAGTGAGTGTGTGTCCAGTCATAGATTGGCACCCTGTCCTGGGTGTATCCAGCGCCCGACGTTCTCCCCTGGATGGGCAATGGGCATAAGGATACCCCCCCCCCACACGATCCCTAATGGATGGATGAATATAATGCTGACAGTCCAGCACTGACCAATAAGCTTCCCTCACCAGGTCCTGGATGATCTCCTGTATGCGCCTCTTGGCAGCATCCACACACTCTCTGGCTCCTTTCAGAGTGATGCAGTCGCTGTGTGTGCCAGTACGAGGGAAGCTGACCGCGACGCCTCCAAACTCCTCAGCCAGCTCTCTGAGCACCTGTCCTCTGCGGCAAACAAAGTGCCGATGGTGCCGGGGATCGACGACCATGCTGTCCTCAATCACGTCCTCCTGTGAGATGACAACAGACACATGTTATTAATGGACTGATTCGTTCCTCTACAGCAGTTCGGGCCGAGACGCCGGCGTTCTGCTGCATTACCAGGTTTTTAATGAGGGTTTCCAGCTCTTTCTGTGCCAGCAGCACCGCCTCCTCTCGGCCCACGATGGTGATGCGGTCCTGTTCCATCTCGTCCGGCGAGGGGAAAATGATGCGAGCGCCGGTTCTGTCGCGTACCCGCCGAATGTTCACCCCCCCTCGGCCAATCAGGAACTTGTGGTACTCGGGTTTAGCCAGCAGCTCTAATGAGAAGTTGCTGACTTGCTAGAGGATGAAGACATCATACGCAGAGTTAATGGTATGGCACTGAATTTTATTATTCACTTGTTTTGTTAACATATTTTAGAGGGAATGCCTTGGACAGAACGTTGCCATCCATCCATTATCTTCCGCTTTATCTTCTACAAGGGTTGTTATCCCCATGCCCATCCAGGGGAGAAAGTTTCGGGACATGGGCAGGAAAACCCAGGACAGGTCGCCAATCTATCTCTGAGCACACACTCACACAGAAACACACTCTATATGGGGCAATTTGGAGAATTCAGTTGACCTTGATCCATGTTTTTGGACTGTGGGAGGAAACCGGAGAACCCGGAGGAAGCCCACGTGGAGAACATGGAAACTCCACCCAGATTCAAACCGGGAATCCCTAGCGCTGAGAGGAGAACGTGCAAACCACTAAGCCCAGGAAGGACGCACATTAGTCTAATTTTAGTATAATCAATTAGTATATATTAAGCGAGTTGTTGGACTGTGGAACAAAAAGTGTCCTTCACAGGGAGAACATACAAACTCCACACATAAAGCACACTGTAATTTATGCCCAGGGATCAACCCTATTACCTTCTTGTTGTGTGGTGAGACTTTGATTATTAAAGAGTTAATAATAATTAGTAAACCGTAGTCATCTATCATTTAGTTAATACATTACATTTAAGCTGAATACACTCTTTGAGCAAAAATTTGGTTATTTTTGGTTTTTAATTGTAATTATTTATCCTTTCATTCATTATCTTCCGCTTTATCCTCTATTAGGGTCGCGGTGGGGTTCCCATGCCCATCCAGGGGAGAACGTTTCGGGCGCTGGGCAGATACACCCAGGACAGGGCGCCAATCCATCACTGGGCACACACTTACTCACACAGACACACTCTGTATGAGGCAATTTGGAGAATTCAATTGACTTGATCCATGTTCTTGGACTGTGGGAGGAAACCGGAGAACCCGGAGGAAACCCACGCGGACACGGGGAGAACATGGAAACTCCACCCAGATGGGGATTCGAACCGGGAACCCCTAGCGCTGAGAGGCGAACGTGCTAACCACTAAGCCACCGTGCTGCCCTGTAATTATTTAATTTAATTAAATTATTTCTTGCAGTTACTTTGTTCACCTTCTCCTCAGCCAGCTGCAGGAGCTGTTTCCTGGCCTTCTCCACTTCTCCTGCAGGACCACGGATGGTGACCTTATCCACTCCTGAGCCCTCAGCAGGAAAGTGAATATGAACGCCCCCGCACTCCTCCATCACGGAGCGTATGAGGCAGCCTTTCGAGCCGATCAGCGAGTTGTGTAACTTGGCAGGGATAGTCACCTCTGTTTCCTTCAGATTGGCCTGAAATAAATATAACATCGTGCTTTTACACTGCAGCATCTTTTTCAAATAGACACCATTGCCTCTTACATTAGTAATCTCCTGCAGTTCCTGTGATGTAATCTGATGTGAGATTACTAATGTTCATAGAATTATATTTCCTTAGTTTTATTTTTTAAACATCATGTTTTTAGACAGAAGTAGTATAAGTACCGGCCAAAAAAATTAATTCTGCCCCGTTTAATAGTGCCCCAGTAACACCTGCATGGATAATGGTACATGGTACCCTCAGGACCGCCCCAGCAGGTAGCAACTGTCAAATCTGTTCCTAAAACTGTTTAATGTAAAAATGTCCAATAAGCTTTTATCCTCTGTCTCTCTCACCAGGTCCCGCTGGATGCTGAGGATCCGCTCTCGCGCTGCCTCACAGTTACTCTTCTTGCCAGTGATGACTATCATCTCCGAGTCGCTGTTCTCTGTGGGGAGTCCGATCTTCGTGTTGGTCTCTTCACGGATCTACGAACAGACAGAGGACAGATTAATTCCTGCTTGTGAGGTGTGCCAGGTACATATCACTAGGTGAAACTTTTTTGGATGACCCTTATTAGGATAAGTGGTTGATGGACATGGAGGATGGCCAAACCTCTGCATAAGACTTACCAAAATAAACCTCAGTAAGTGTTACTTTATGCAAAGTCTTTAAGATAGTTCTCACTTTTCTTATTGAACACACTCATAAAGGCGTGCTCTAGAACCCTCCTCGCCTCCAGCTTACTGATTTCTCTGAGCATGTTCAGAGAACTGGAACATCCTTAATGACAGCTGACTTCAAATGATTTCTGGTTCATGGACACTAAAGGGAGAAACACTAAACCCGAGGAGGCATTAACTACAGTACGGATTTACACCACTGAAAGATCCCTGCTTACCTTTTTAATGTTGGCGCCTCCTTTACCAATGATGTTTTTGTGAAATTGCTTGAAAATTGGAACGGATATTGAGAAGCTGTTTTCAACCTGAAACAAAGTGGATATAAGAAACATAATGGATTCAGTATTCCGTGTTTTTATTAGTGAGAGAAATCTAATCTAGAGGTCAGTACTAACACCAAAAGGTTTATATGCAGGATAAAAATGAGCGGTAGCTCAGTGTTTAGGGTGTTGGGCTATCTGAAGGTTGGCGGTTCAAATCCCAGGTCCACTGACGTTACCAGTGTGGGTCCTTGAGCAAGACCCTTAACCCTCATTGCTCCAGAGATGTTGTGATTAACCCTGTGCTTACCTTGTAAGTCCATCCATACATTATCTTCCGCTTTATCCTCTATTAGGGTCGCGGGGAAGGGGGGGGGGGAGCGGTTCCCCATGCCCATCCAAGTGAGAACATCTCGGGCGCTGGGCAGATACACCCAGGACAGGGTGCCAACCTATCACTGGACACACACTCACTCACACACACTCTATATAGGGGCAATTTGGAGACCTCAATTGACTTGATCCAAGTTTTTGGACTGTGGGAGGAAACCGGAGAACCTGGAGGAAACCCACACCGACACGGGGAGATGTCTAAATCCAAAATTACAATTAATTATGTTTTAAAATGCAAAAATGTTTTAAAACCCAATAAAATGCAGTTTTAAAATAAGTTGTAAAATGTGAGTACGGCAGAAATCATCTACAAATCTGAGATTTAATTTAGCTAACTTTAATTTTATGCCCTTCGGAGACCTAGTACTTGTCAACATGAGATTCTCCTCATCTCTGCAGAACAGGTTAATATATAAAACTTTAATAGCCACTTACAAATTTTTTTAGAATTATTGAATCAGACTCCGATTCTAATTATTAAATCTGGTTTTAATCGAAATTTGTCATTTTTTGATTTAATAAGACAGTGCAGGGCTTCATACCAGCTCAAGAAGAAGCTTCTGTAAGAACTTTGCACATTTCTCCACCTCGTTCTTTGGTCCCCGAAGCTGCACGATGTCACTCTTCTGAGCCTGATCAGGAAAAGTGATGATAACCTGCACAAATCACCCAGACAAAAATTAACGATTATTTTCCTAAAGCAGAAAAAACCTAAACTCTTTAGAATGTTTTATCAAATTGTTTTCGATTAGCAATATTAAATAAATGAATGATATTTGATAATAACATTACAACATATAGTACTGACTATTATTCATTCATTCATTATCTCCCACTTATCCTCTATTAGGGTCGTGGTGGGGTTCCCCATGCCCATCCAGGGGAGAACATCTCGGGCGCTGGGCAGATAGACCCAGGACAAGGCGCCAATCCATCGCTGGGCACACACTCACTTACACAGACACACTCTAAATGGGGCAATTTTGAGAATTCAATTAACTTGATCCATGTTTTTGGACTGTGGGAGGAAACCGGAGAACCCGGAGGAAACCCACGCAGACACGGGGAGAACATGGAAACTCCACCCAAATGGGGATTCGAACCAGGAATACCTAGCGCTGAGAGGCGAACGTGCTAACCACTAAGCCACTGTGCCGCCCTACTGACTATTACATGTATATAATGTAAAATAATGCACATTATTTTTAGTTCACTTTGAAGTGATTTTGCACTTTTATGCTTCATTTATTTGCTTATGGTTTTAAAGAAATCAGGATCTTAAACACGTAGCAAGGTGTAGCATCAATAAAAACATCACGTTAAAGATTAAATTTATTGGTTTTAAGTTTATTTTCAGTGTTCTAAGCCTAAACTCCCAAAGAGCAGCCAAAACAACAAGGCAAAGAAACCTCCCTGGTGCTTTGAAGAAACCGAGGCTCGAATGCCGGGCAGAATTAAGAGCGCTGGTACCTTCTGGTAACTTCAGTGGACCTGGGATTTGTACCCCCATCCTTCAGATTGATAGTCCAATGCCCTAACCACTGAGCTACCATGCCCTTATGTACAGATTGTGTAATTATCAGGGTCCATTGTTCCGAAAATGGACTGCAAAGCAACTAGTCCAGTCTAATCCAGTTCTGTTCATTTGTTTGGCTTGTTCTTTGAGGGTTGAGGTTTCAAACACTGCAATGCTGCTTTGATATGATATGTCTTTGTAAAAAGCTCTATATTACACCGGTCACTGTTACTACTACCCTTAATTTAAATAATATATATTGCACTTCTAGTTAGATGCTAACCACATTTCATTGGTGCTGTACCTATTTCATTAAATTTGTACCAATTGTAAAGTAATTGCAAAATGGTGGAACGATCTTCCCAACTCTGTCCATAAGGCAGAATCACTAGGCAGTTTTAAGAAACTACTAAAGACGCATGTTTTTAAGAAATACCTGTTGTAAAAAAAGGGGGGGGGGCGGGGCACGCAGCATCAAATAACACTCAGGTTTGATGTTTTAACAGTATAGTTGGTTTTCTTCATAACTTCTGAGTTGTGATGTTCTCATTTGTAAGTCGCTTTGAATAAAAGTGTCTGCTAAATGACTAAATGTGAAGTAAGTGTATGCAAAGTTTCCACAGAAAGGGCTTCATAGTTTATTTTTGATCTTTCAAAGAGGGTTTTGTTAAACTGTTTAACTTAAAAGGACAAAATATGGCTTCTCCCGACAAAGGAACAGGAGCTAACCTGAAACTAGTAGACACTGAGTTGGGACAGCGACCATTGTTCATACCTCTGGAAACTTGTCCCGCACTTCTTTGATCTTTTCTCCCTTTTGACCAATGATGGTACGGTGAAACCTCTGCTCTATGATCAGATCTTTGGTGCGCTCATTTTCCTAAAGTGAAGACCATGTAATAGAACAAAATATTTGGTTATTCCTTATTGTACCATTCATCCATCCATCCATTATCTTCAGGTTAATCTTTTACTAGGGTCACGGTGGGGTTCCTCATGCCCATCCAGGGGAGAACGTCTCAGGCGCTGGGCAGCGGAGATCCCTGCAGAGGGTAGTGCGAACAGTGCAGTACATCACCGGGGTTCAGCTCCCAAACCTTCAGGACCTATATAACATCCTCTGTCTGAGGAAATCTAGTGGCATCATCTTGGACCCCACTCACCCGAGCCATTGCCTTTTCTCGCAGTTGCCGAGTGGGAAGAGGCTCAGAAGCTTAAAGACCAGAACCAGCCGGTTTAGGAACAGCTTCTTCCCACAGGCAACCAGACTAAGGAACGGCCAATAGAACTGTGAACTGCTCATACTCAGACAATTTCCACCTACATACACACCGCAGCTTACTGCAGAGCATCCACATACACGCTCACATACACCCTCTTCCATACCCTTCTCATATTTTTAATTTATTCATTCATTCATTCATTATCTCCCGCTTATCCTCTATAAGGGTCGCGGTGGGGTTCCCCATGCCCATCCAGGGGAGAACGTTTCGGGCGCTGGGCAGATACACCCAGGACAGGGCGCCAATCCATCGCTGGGCACACACTCACTCACACTTTAAACGGGGCAATTTTGAGAATTCAATTAACTTGATCCATGTTTTTGGACTGTGGGAGGAAACCTGAGAGCCTGGAGTAAACCCACGCAGACACGGGGAGAACATGGAAACTCCACCCAGATGGAGATTTGAACCGGGAATCCCTAGCGCTGAGAGGCGAACGTGCTAACCACTAAGCCACCGTGCCGCCCTATTTTAAATTTATTCCTAATTTATTGTATATTTTCTTTCTTATAATTGTAAATATTGCTTTTTTTGCACAGTTGTGGGCGCTTGCTCATAAGTTTTTCACTCACCAGTACCCCAGTACTCGGTGATGTGACAATAAAATCCTTGAATCCTTGAAACCGGAGAACCCGGAGGAAACCCACATGGACACAGGGAGAAAATGGAAACTCCAGCCAGATTGGGATTTGAACTGGAAATCCCCAGAGCTGAGAGGAGAACATGCTAAACCACTAAGCCACCGTGCCACCCCGTAAAGCTACTTACATTAAATTAGAATAGTCTGAATTTTCAGTCACTAAATGCATCCCATGTTTCCACTTAGTGTCTCACCATGCGCTGGGCCATTTCCACCAGTTCTCTTCGAGCCATCTGCACTCCCTTGAGGTCGCCCTCGATGCGAACCAGCCCACAGCGGTCGGAGTCCTGAGGAATCCGCACCGACACCTTGTACTGCTCCTTGATCCGGTTTACTTTGAAAAAAAATAAATGATCAGCGCTGTTTCTTTAAAAGAAAACAAATCAAAGTGTGAGTACTAAAACGAGACGTTCTGTCTCGTCACCGTGGTGATACTCACTGTTGGCACCATTCTTGCCAATGAGGTGCCGATGAAAGCGCTGATCAATGTTAATTTCAGCATAGTCCATTTTTGACATCTGTGAAAAATACATGTACCATTTAAAAGTTGGACACGCCTTATTTTTGCTCCACTTATTGTCCATGTTCTCAGTTCCACTTTCTGTAAAGATGGACTTATCTATTTATTCATTCATTATCTTCCGCTTTATCCTCTATTAGGGTCGCGGTGGGGTTCCCCATGCCCATCCAGGGGAGAACGTCTCGGGCGCTGGGCAGATACACCCAGGACAGGGTGCCAATCTATCACTGGGCACACACTCACTCACACAGACACACTCTATATGGGGCAATTTGGAGAACTCAATTGACTTGATCCATGTTTTTGGACTGTGGGAGGAAACCGGAGAACCCGGAGGAAACCCACGCAGACACGGGGAGAACATGAAAACTCCACCCAGATTTGTATTCGAACCGGGAATCCCTAGCTCTGAGAGGAGAACATGCTAAACACCAAGCCACCGTGCCGCCCGTAGTTATCATATTCTGTTTTATTGGTCGTAGGTAATTCCATCCACCCATCCATCTATTATCTTCCGCTTTATCCTCTATCAGGGTCGCGGGGGGGGTTCCCCATGCCCATCCAGGGGAGAACGTTTCGGGCACTGGGCAGATACACCCAGGACAGGGCGACAATCTATCGCAGGGCACACACTCACTCACACAGACACACTTTATATGGGGCAATTTGGAGAACTCAATTGACTTGATCCATGTTTTTGGACTGTGGAAGGAAACCGGAGAACCCGGATTATTTTTGGATTTATTTTAACAGGGATCTGTGGTCTGGGGTACAGCAGCGTTATTGTAAGGTGGCAGAAGGGGCATGTTATTGTTATCAGGTCAGTGTTGAACATCAGCAGAGCACAGATAGTAATAATAATGTAATGTTTATGTAAAGGACATTCAGAAAGAACTTTCTCTGACCAGGTCTTTAATGATTTCTTGTAACTGGGCCTGAGCTTGTTCCACTTCCTCTGTGGGACCCTCCAGACAAATGCGATCTTCTCCATCTGTAAACTCTATGTGCACCTGTGGAGGGAAAGTATTCAGAAATTTGTATGTACACAAACCAAACACCCACTTTAAAAGAGGTGTTTACAAAAGGGGCGGCTGTGTTCGTACCCTGGGAAGCTGCTGTGTGATGCGGCTGATGTTCTGTCCTTTCTTGCCTATGATGAACCGATGAAGCCAGGCTGGTGCAGTCACATCGACCGCCATCGCACTTTTGGCCTGAACAAAACAGCCCCCCTTTCACAGTTAATAATTCATTCATTATCTACCACTTTATGCTCTATTAGGGTCGCGGGGGGATTCCCAATGCCCATCCAGGGGAGAACGTTTCGGGCGCTGGGCAGATACACCCAGGACAGGACACCAATCTACCGCTGGGCACACACTCACTCACACAGACACACTCTATATGGGGCAATTTGGAGAATCCAGTTGACTTGATCCATGTTTTTTGGACTGTGGGAGGAAACCGGAGAACCCGGAGGAAGCCCACGCAGACACGGTGAGAACATGGAAACTCCACCCAGATGGGGATTCGAACCAGGAATCCCTAGTGCTGAGAGGAGAACGTGCTAAACCACTAAGCCACCGTGCCGCCCAATAATTATAATAATATCCATTACCATTATCTTCCGCTTTATCCTCTACTAGGGTCGCAGGGGTGGGGTTCCCCATGCCCATCCAGGGGAGAATGTTTTGGACAGGACAGGGCGACATTCTATCGCTGGACACACATTCACTCACACAAACTCTATCTTGATCCATGTTTTTGGACTGTGGGAGGAAACTGGAGAACCCGGAGGAAACCCAAGCAGACACGGGCAGAACATGGAAACTCCACCCAGATTGGGATTCCCTAGTGCTGAGAGGTGACCGTGGATAGGGCGCCAATCCATCGCTGGGCGCACACACACACACACTCACTCACACCAACACACACACTCTATACGGGGCAATTTGGGGAATTCAATTGACATGATCCATGTTTTTGGACTGTGGAAGGAAACCGGAGAACCCGGAGGAAACTCGGACACGGGGAGAACATGGAAACTCCACCCAGATTGGGATTCCAACTGGAAATCCCTAGTGCTGAGAGGAGAACATGTTAACCACTAAACCACCGTGCCACCTACTCATTCATTTATTCATTCATTATCTTCCGCTTCATCCTATATTAGGGTCGTGGTGGGGTTCCCCATGCCCATCCAGGGGAGAACGTTTCAGGCGCTGGGCAGATACACCCAGGACAGGGCGCCAATCCATCGCTGGGCACACACTCACTCACACCAACACACTCTATATGGGGCAATTTGAAGAATTCAATTGACTTTATCCATGTTTTTGGACTGTGGGAGGAAACCGGAGAACCCGGAGGAAACCCGCGTGGACACGGGGAGAACATGGAAACTCCACCCAGATGGGGATTCGAACCGGGAATCCAAAGTGCTGAGAGGAGAACATGCCAAACCACTAAGCCACCGTGCCGTTTAAATTTAGAGATTTATATGACAGTTTTTGAACTGTGGGAGGAAAGTGGAGATCTTGAAGGCAACTGATCTGTGCCTCTCACCTTGGCGTACACCTGAGTAAGAGCAGAGCCCAGTTTATCCGGCTCTCCCCTGAGGATGATGGTTTCAGAGCTGGAGTCCAGCTGTGGCATCTCCACCGACACGCCGGTGCTCTCCATGATCTCCTGCAAGCTGTTCCCTTTGGGTCCGATGATGTACTTATGTTGGGACTTTTTCACTTCCACTGAGATGGTGGTTGTTTTTCGCTTCTGGACGACCGGAAAACAATTCAGAAGGTTAAAAAATACAATCTTTTAAACTTGATCCCTAACAGTATCGGTCCAGACCAACTCACCTTGTCCTCATAAATTTTGTTGATGCGGGAAATTGCCATAGCAACTGCCTCCTTTTCCCCAGTGATAACGATCTCATCTTTAAGCAAGCTCGGTGGTGGGATGCTGATGCGTGCCCCAGTTTCTTGACTGAGTTCTAGCACCAGTCGGTTGTAAGCACCGGCGATGAACGGGTGAAAGACTTTCTCCAGGGACAGGCGCTCCACTGCACGTTTGTCCTAAAAGACAGAGAAATGGTGTCTTTAACTGATTTTTTCTGATTGTTAGATGGTGTTACATCACTGTGTCAGTAGGCAGCTGATAAAAACATTCCAGTCTGTTGACCGGATATCAGAAGGCGATAGCCACACGCCTCCATTTGGTTGCCAAACTGTGAGTGGGTGGTTGCTCAGGCATTACAGATGTAAAAGAGGGAGTCAATCGGTGATGTAAATAAGGAGTTGCTAGGCCATGAGCGGGAGATTGCGCAGGCATTCCAGGTGAATACATGGATGTCATTGGGTAACTGCTAAAGCACTCCAGGTGGCTGCTAGGTTGTCAGTGGGTGGTTGTTCAGACATTCCAGATGGTTGCTAGCTAAGACATTTCAGATGTATTCTAGGGTGTCAGTATGTGATGCATTCCAGGTGGTTGATGGTTGGAGGTTTCTCAGGCATTTCAGGTGG
>JAFMOD010000119.1:1818258-1833155 GCA_019802435.1 Corydoras maculifer
GGTTGCTCAGGTATTTCAGGTGGTTGAAGTTTGCTCAGGCATGGATGTATAGATGGATACTATGATGTCAATGTTTAACCACTTACTTCTACATGTGTATACTGGTATGTGATCGGTTGCTGAGTGGATGCTAAGGCTTTTTGGGTGGTTGATAAGGCATTTTAGGTAATTGATGGAAAGTCTGTAGGTTGTACAAGTGCTTTACTTTTTGCCTAGAGTGAATCGGCAGTTGGTAATGTGCTGTATGTGATTCATGAGCTGTTAAGCTCAAGTGCTTAATTAGTGAGATCCATTAATAATGCTGTCTCATTGAAAATTAAAATCACAAATTTAGATTAAAACCAGATTTAATAATCAGAATGTGTAATAGTAAGTGACCATTAAGGTTTTCTATATTAACCTGTTCTGCAGAGATGAGGAGGATCTCATGTCGAGCTTTCTCAATGCCTTCCTTGGTGCCGGTAATGCGAATGCTGGTGTTGAGGTCATCCGGACGAGGGATGGTGATCTTGGTGGCCGTTTTCAATTCCAGTTCTTGTAGCTTCTCTCCATTTTTTCCGATCACAAAGCGATGATGCTCCTTTGGAATCAGGACCGTGGCCGAGGCCTGAACGCCAGATTATATCATTACATTTTACAAGCAGAGCTCCATATAAAGCAAGGAGTCTATACTGTCTATACTCACCTGAGTCTGGAGTCGAGCCACGATTTCTTTTCGTGCCTTCATGACGGAGTCATACTTCCCTGTCACCATGATGGAAAGGCCTTGGTCCTTTGCTAGAGAAAGTTCAATGTGAGCTCCAGACCTCTGCATGATGTCTAGACACACCTTCGCCTCCTCGCCTTCGCCAAACTGGCTATTGTCCTTGTATCGTCGTTCTTCCAAGGGTACATGGAACACCTAAAGCAGTGATTCTCGATTATTTTCTGTTAAGCACCCCCTAGGAAGAAAACTTTTTGCGCGCCCTCCCACACGCACACTCACCTCTCACACCCCCCCCCCCAGTACATGACAAATTGGGATGAAAAAGTATTTTTACACGCCCACTGTAGTATCATTTATCTATAAATTTGTTATAGGTACACCTGTTTTATAACAATGTATCCTTATTAACAATTAAGAAAACAAAAAAGAAAGAAATATAGATCAACTTAGAATAAAGAATCATTTTATGAACTTTGTTTTTTAGTTTGTAACAGAAACGAATGAAATCCTTATTTAAACGTGAAACATTGTTGAACTGACCGGCATTTGATACTAAAAAATTAAAAGAAATAAAATCAATAATGGCGGCATGGTGGCTTAGTGGTTAGCATGTTCTCCTCTTAGCACTAGGGATTCCCGGTTCAAATTCCCATCTGGGTGGAGTTTCCATGTTCTCTCCGTGTCTGCGTGGGTTTCCTCCGGGTTCTCCGGTTTCCTCCCACAGTCCAAAAACATGGATCACGTTAATTGAGTTCTCCAAATTGCCCCATATACAGTGTGTCTGTGTGAGTGAGTGTGTGCCCAGCGATAGATTGGCACCCTGTCCTGGGTCTATCTGCCCAGCGCCCGAGACGTTCTCCCCTGGATGGGCATGGGGAACCCCACCATGGAAGATGATGAATGAATAAAATCAATAAATAATAATAAATTCAAATTCATCATCAAAATAATGAAGTCAGAACTGATGTCTCCAACGCGCCCGTTTTGCAGCACGGCTTTTCTGAAGTAGCTTTCATAAAGCGGGATGGTCGCTGGCTCTACGCGTCACGTTTATGATTAAAAAACTCAAGCGGTTATCGGCGTGTTTGGGGTGGAATGTCTTTAAGTGATGCCTTCATCTATTTGGCTTCACGCTGTCCGCTGCCAACATTTAAAGACACAGAAGACACGCCGGTCTTTCTTCGTCTCCACCTTAGTTACAGTGAAGCCGATCGCTACATACACTTCGTCATATTTCCTCGTTTTAACTTTCAGTTGACTTTTGTTGCCCTCATTATCTTCGTCTCTCTCCACCTTTCTCTCCGCCATCTCTGTTAAATATTTATTTTTTGTTCAGTACACTTTATATCACTTGCTCTGTGATATCTTGTTATGCGCCCCCCAGGCACCGCACTGAACCAGCAGATCGTTTCGTATGGTAAGTCCAAAAACGTATTTTTCTATTTTTCTCTATCTTCTCTTCATTTTATTTCCTAGTTAAAGGGTGCAGAAACACCTCGGACAGGCCGCCGGGCCGCAGACCCATCAACACATTCACATAGGCGCTAGAATTTTCAAAAAAACATGCACGTTAGGTAAATTGTAGTGTAGCCGGAAACCAGTGCACCCAAACAAACCTTACACAAACATGAGAGAAACATGCAAACTCTACACAAACATACCCTGGCTGCTTGTAAGGTCAAATGTGTTTAGGGCATGGCAGTTCAGTGGTTAGTGTGTTGGGAAATCAAACCCCAAGTTCACCAAAGTTGTTAATGTAGGTCTATGAAGGTCTATGAAAGGTCTATGAAAACAGCCATTAACTCTTACTACTCCAGGGGTGCTGTATCACTGCTGACCCTGTGCTGTAACCCCAACAATATTGTGTCCCTGTAAGTCCATTATGTTTTGGATGGAAACTCCACCCAAATCAGGATTTGAACCTCGAGCCCCAGCGCTGAGAGGTGAACATGCTAACCACTACGCCACCATGCTACCCTCCTTGTAATTCACTTTAGATGCAATTGTCTGCAAAGTAATGTAGTTTACTTTTCAGGAGTTTCGCTGTGACGACTGCCTGCCTACATCCCAAAGGGCCTGGGGTAAAATCTGCTGCCCCAGCATGATTTTACAGGATCCCAAAGAACATCTTTGAATGTTACTGCTAATTGGGCTTTTAAACCAGACTTCTTACATATTGAACATGGAAACTCCACCCAGATTGGGATTCAAACCGGGAATCCCTAGTGCTGAGAGGAGAACATGCTAAACCACTAAGCCACTGTGCCGCCTGTCCTTAAATAAATTTAGCTAATTCCAAAAAATGGAAAACCACCCACCCATCAATCCATCCATTATCTTCTGCTTTATCCTCTATTAGGGTGCCCATTCCAGGGGCGCTGGGCAGATACACCCAGGACAGGACACCAATCCATCGCTGGGCACACACTCACTCACACAGACACACTCTATATGTGGCAATTTTGGAGAACTCAATAGACCTTGATCCATGTTTTTGGACTGTGGGAGGAAACCGGAGAACCCGGAGGAAACCCACACGGACACGGGGAGAACATGGAAACTCCACCCAGATTGGGATTTGAACCACGAATCCCAAGTGCTGAGAGGAGAACATGCTAAACACAAAACCACCGCCGCCCTATGGAAAACAACCATTTGTCTTAAAATTGTACATTTAATTACATTTGGTAAAAAAAAAATCTGGAATCTGCCGAATTAAACTAATACAGCATAAAACAAAAAACATGTCATGTCAAACCATGAGGTAATACCTGTGTAATGACAGAGGCTCGGATGGGTTGAATCTTGCTCCAGGCACCCCCCGCCTCTCCCGATCTCTCTCCTGGAGTGCTCTTCTCTGGGAGTGGAGGAAAAGCCTCCAGATAGGTAGGAATGTAGGCTTCATCCTCAGAAACACCACCTGGATAGAGTTACATGTACATGGATACACACACCCGATTGCTAGATGACTGTCCTTCATTCATTCATTTCCCAAGCTGCTTATCCTGAAACCTACACCGGTATTTAAAGCGTGAAAGAAAAACCTGGACGGGTTGCCAGTTCGTCACAGGGTAGACGCACAGCCAAACGAAACCTTACTCATGCAGATGAGGAGAACATGCAAACTTAGGTAAGTAAGGTCCAGGAATTAATTCCTCCCACTATGAGGCATTATTGGAAACTAGAACTAAAGTGGAGCATAGAATTCTGAAATTTACACTGTCCAAAACCACATACTACACAGACATGTACTCTCTCACACTATATAGGGGCAATTTAGAGAGGAGCATTTTAGAGCAGCCACTTCACCTTAAATCCATATTTTTGGCCTGTGAAAGAAAACCAGAGAACCCATGCAGACACAGGGAGAACAATGAAAATTGGAATTCGAGCGGCAGACGTGCCAACCACTAGGCTGCAGAGCCGCCGGATATAATATTTATTCTTTATCTTCTGCTTTTATCCTCTATTAGGGTTGCGAGGGGCAGCCCCCGTGTCGGCGTGGGTTTCCTCCGGGTTCTCCGTCTTGGGCGCTGGGCAGATACACCCAGGACAGGGCGTCAATCAATCGCTGGGCACACACTCACTCACACAAACACACTCTATATGGGGCAATTTGGAGAATTCAATTGACTTGATCCTTTTTTTTTTTGACTGTGGGAGGAAACCGGAGAACCCGGAGGAAACCCACGCGGACACGGGGAAAACATGGAAACTCCACCCAGAGCCGCGAGGGTTATCTTCCACTTCATCCTCTACTAGGGTTGCGGCCCCATGCCCATCAAGTGGAGAACTTTTCGAATGCTGAGCAGATAGACCCATGACAGGGGGGCAATCTATCACTGGGCACACACTTACTCACACACACACTCTATATGGGGCAATTTTAATTTACCTTCTATTCATGGTTTTGGACTGTGGGAGGAAACCGGAGAACCCGGAGGAAACCCTCACAGACAAGGGGAGGACATGGAAACTCCACCCAGATTGGGATTCGAACCGGGAACCCCTAGTGCTGAGAGGAGAACGTGCTAACCACTAAGCCACCGTGCCACCCCCCCCACTATAATATACACTACAAAAATAAATCAGTTATAATAAGCTTGTGTTTATATGGTGCATTTCACAACAGAACATCGTCCTGATAAACCTTTAACGAAGCAGAACTGGCTGATGGTTAGGAGTTAAAGATTCTACAAACAAGAACCTGATTTTGCCCCTTGATACAGAGGGTAAAAATGTGCAAACGTGAAACCCAACCCGTCTCTACCTGTGATCCTTGCATCCTTCAGCCCACTACGGTGCTCAGCAAAGCTCTCCTGAGTCAACACAGCCACCGAGCTCATGTTACAAAAGTTGATCTGCTTTCCCGCTGGGAGAAAAAGAGGTGGAGGGGGAAATGTAATAAGGGGTTTAGATTGTAGCAGCACATGTTACTCTGTGTCTAATTTTATATTAACGCTTAAATGTCAGTCAGCTTCAAGAGTCACACATGGCATCATCGATGCCACATTGTTGCAAGGCGCAGTGGGTTGGCATGACCCTGGCAACTCGACATTTACACAAACCATGGACGTGGATTTAACGCTGCATATCATAATATAGTCAGTCAGCTATCAAAACGACTGCGATGCATGCAGTGTGAGAAGTAATAGGGATGGCTTATCATAAAAATAATGCTTTCAATTTCCCAGGGATTTTCAAATAGTGTTTCTATTCTCTATGTCTCTTGCAGATAAAAAAAAACATTAGTTCAGTGACCCATTTGAATCAAACTTAACAACCGTGCAGTGATTTCGATCAAGCAGATGAGGTTCTGAAACAGTCCAATTATCTATTAACACTGAAGTTTGCATTCCAGACATCATTTTTCGAGAGCAAAACTGAAAAAGAAGCCAAAAGATTGATCTGCAGACCTGCAAAGGGTCGATAACCAGAGAGTCCGTCCTGAAGGGTGCCACCGAGAGCTCTTCAGTTCCGGTCCGTGTTTTTGGCGCTGTCAGAAAAAGATCAGAACGATGACGGCTTTAACTGTAGCATGTCTACCTGCTGCATACAAAAAAAAACAGCCTCTTAAACGCAAAGTCCCCTGAGAGTCACCAGAAAGAAGGTGGAGACACACAAGCTTGTCTTCTGGGACGCGGTACACTCGTGATGGTGCTATGGATAGTCTCTTCTTTACACAAGAGGGAGGAACTGTCTAACTGGTGTGTGTGTGTGTGTGTGTGTGTGTGTGTAGGGAATACAGCAAGCCCCAGGGTCTAAAAACCAGTAGCAAGTCAAAGGCTGACCTTCCAAATACTGGGATAAAATCAGATACGGTACACTCTGTAATACATGAGGCGGCAGCAAGGTCAGATCAAAACATTAGTGCACACTCACAAAATAAAACAGCATACTGCACAACACAGCACACTCATCAGAGTAACAAAAACAATGCTTATCCGATAGCACTCGTCCAATTATCTACATAAGCAAGTCTTTCCTCATCACATCCTTCTCGACCCTCACGTATTAGTAGGTTTGAAGCTTCACACGAGATGTAGACTAAGGTTCTGGGACACCCCTAATCGACGAATTCAGGCCTTTCCATCTGTCCCACTGTAAAAGGACCAGAAACTACTAATGACGCATCTCTTTAACAAATACCTGTTGTAAAAAAAATAATAATAAAATAAAAATTTATAAAAAATAACTAAATCAGGTTGGGCATGGTGGCTTAGTGGTTAGCAAGTTCGCCTCTCAGCACTAGGGATTCCCGGTTGGAATCCCCATCTGGGTGGAGTTTCCATGTTCTCCCCGTGTCCGCGTGGGTTTCCTCCGGGTTCTCCGGTTTCCTCCCACAGATCAAAAACATGGATCAAATCAATTAAGTTCTCCAAATTGCCCCTAATAGTGCGTGTCTGTGTGAGTGAGTGTGCTTAGTGATAGATTGGCGCCCTGTCCTGGGTGTATCTGCCCAGCACTCGAAACGTTCTCCCCTGGATGGACATGGGGAACCCCCCTACGTGGCCCTAATATAGGATGAAGCGGAAGATAATGTATGAATGAATAACAATCAGGTTTGATGAATATATCCAAGCAGACGCTTTGGATATAAGCGTCTGCTAAATGACTAAATGTAAATGTAATGTTATGTAAAAGGATGTGGAAAATCAAGCTCATAGTCTTGTATTTTGACTGGCAAGGTCCAAAACAACATGGTGGAGTTAAGTTTGGTGTGGAAGAACTTGTCTGGCCCACACCGACGGTAGAATTGGCTCTCTCCATTTCTCTTCTTTACAGTACCATTGAAAAATTTGGACACAGTTGTGTACGTCCCCTTTATTCTGTTGGCTAATTGTCAGGACCCCAATAGCACCAAAAAGAAGTGGTATTTGGTTGGTGCCAATCGCACTGCTGCACTAAAACCCTCTCACAGCATCAATGTAACTGCAGAACTGACTATAAACAATCCACCACCCAAATGATACCTGTTTTGTGATGCTCCTGACCAACAGAGAACCAACAGGGGACTAACAAAACAAAGGAAATCAAATGGACTACAGTCAGAAATTATAAAACTACAAAGTCCATCTGTATGGTAAGGGGAGGAAATAGAGAATGAAACAAGAAGGGCACGTGGTGGTGTATATCTACATATAAAATGGCTTACGTTTATCTTTATGGAAATCTGTTTCTTATATATATTCAAATTAAAGCCCCAAATGAATATTATTTCTCCAGAGACACAGACTTTGACATCCTAGAGTATCAGGTCCATAGGTTCTAATGCTTCATTTGAGTCTAAAGTCCATGCAAAGGATGGTTATCATTTACAGTGTCAGTTTCAGACACATCAGACACAGATGTCTGGAGACTAAGGTGTCCCAGCAACACCTGATATAGCAGAACCACACCACCAATGTCACTGTGTACAGAGTATTGACTACCACCCAAAAAACAGCCAACCAAGAGCCAGTTTTAAAGGAAACCTTTCCGGATAACTAAGGATAGGTCCAAAGCAATAATGAGGCTGATGTGAGCAGAGAAGCGCCTCTGGTGGGTGTACCTAATAAAATGTTTAACAAATATAGCTGTGCATTAGTGCTTTTCACGCTTTTAGGAGCTTATTTAACCGTGTGTTATAAAGCTCAGCTATTAACCCATTAACGGAACATTCTACAAAGCCTAAAGTGAATACAACTTAGCATGGCTTAATGTAATAAAACAGTAACCTAGAAATACCAAACATAAATACCAATACATTTATTACTCTGTATTAGTTCACTCTACTACTGTAATTATAAACCTGTACTCCAAAAGGAAGGTACTACTTTTCACATTATGTTTTTTTCTCCTATTTAAACCCATTGTAAGGAAATGCCATAATGTGGCTTAATGTATTAATACAGTAACCTAGAAATACCAATCTTCTCTCATTTATTACTTTTATTAGTTGTTTATTTATTAGTTATTTACTTTTATTAGTTTTTTACTTTTATTAGTTATTCATTTATTAGTTGTTTATTTATCAGTTGTTTACTTTTATTAGTTATATTATTTATTAGTGCTGTCTACTACTGTAACTGTGAACCTGTACTACAAAAGCAAAGTAATAAATTTCACATTAAGGCAATTCCTTATAATAGGTTTGAATAGGGGGGAAAAGACTTAACGTGAAAATTATTACTTTCTTTTTGGAGTATTCAGTCATTCATTATCTCCCGCTTTATCCTCTATTAGGGTCACAGTGAAATTTCCCATGCCCATTCAGGGAAGAACATTTCGGGCGCTGGGCAGATACACCCAGGACAGGGCGCCAATCCATCGCTGGGCACACACTCTATATGGGGCAATTTGGAGAATTCAATTGACCTTGATCCATGTTTTTGGACTGTGGGAGGAAACCGGAGAACCCGGAGGAAACCCACGCGGACACGGGGAGAACATGGAAACTCCACCCAGATTGGGATTCGAACTGGGAATCCCTAGTGCTGAGAGGCAAACGTGCTGACCACAAAACCACCGTACAGTCGATGTTTTTGGAGTAGAGTTTCATAATTACATTCATAATTATTCTACAAGTCTTACTGGGTGACTGTTTTTATCAATACATTAAGTCAGGGTTTAGGGCGGCACGGTGGCTTAGTGTTTAGCATGTTCTCCTCTTAGCACTAGGGATTCCCGGTTTAAATCCCAAACTGGGTGGAGTTTCCATGTTCTCCCTGTGTCCACGTGGGTTTCCACTGGGTTCCCCGGTTTCCTCCCACAGTCCAAAAACATAGATCAAGGTCAACTGAATTCTCCAAATTGCCTCATATAGTGTCTGTGTGAGTGTGTGCCAAGCAATAGATAGGTGCCCTGTCCTGGGTGTATGTGCCCAGCGCCCGAAACATTCTCCCCTAGATGGGCATGAGGAACCCCCCCCCCCGACCCTAATAGAGGATAAAGCGGAAGATAACGGATGGATGGATGACTGAGTTCAAATAGGGGGTAAAAAAAGACTTGAAGATGTGAAAATTATTACTTTCCTTTTGGAGTACACGTTCACAATTACATACATAATTATATTATAATAATTACATAATTATTCTACAAGTCTTTCTGTGTCCCTGTTTTGTTTAATACATTGTCAGGGTTTAGAATGTTCTCCTCTCAGCACTAGGGATTCCCGGTTCGAATCCCAATCTGGGTGGAGTTTCCATGTTCTCCCCGTGTCTGCGTGGGTTTCCTCCGGGTTCTCTGGTTTCCTCCCACAGTCCAAAAACATAGATCAAGTTCAATTGAGTTCTCCAAATTGCCCCATATAGATAATGGATGGATGGATGGATGGCGTGAAAATTAGTAATGTCCTTTTGGAGTAGAGGTTCATAATTACAATAATAGTTACATTATAATAATTACATAATCACATCATTATTTTACAAGTCTTTCTAGCTCGCTGTGTGTTTTTTAATCCATTAATTCAGGGTTTAGTCTGTCTCCTCATTAACGTTGCATGGGTCTTATTGCACTATCAATGCGCCAGAGCAGCTACAATAGACATCCAGCACAACATGCGTTAGCGCTATAACAGGCGTTTTAACCTGAGGTTTAACACTCTGCTGGGTGATTAAACACCCCAGAAAAAGTCATTTAAAGACAAATCAAGAAAAAACGATAAGAAGTCAGACGAAGACGTTGATCAGCGGAATGCACCGTTTCCACCGGGCTACACGACGCTAGCCTGCCTCGAAATAGCTAACGATCAGCCGGAACTAAGTCTGTCTATTAAAAACAATCGTGTTTAATTAAAGTGCGTTCATTTATTAAAAACTTAACATCACCCACCTTTTCAGAGGAACGGGAGAAAAAAGAAGCCTAGCTGCAGATGACAGCTGACAGTGTAAACACTGGCAATTGATTCACTTCTACAAGAGTCGATTCGCTCAATCGTGCCACAACGCAGGAGCGAGGCTAATCTGAGAATCGGTTCCTATTGTGTATATCACAGGTTTCCTTGTTTTAAAATAGCGACTCCTTCAATTACAACGTGTTTATTATCCATCCATTAATATATTATCTTCTGCTTTATCCTCTATTAGGGTCGCGGGGGGGTTCCCGATGTCCATCCAGGGGAGAACGTTTCGGACGCTGGGCAGATACACCCAGGACAGGGCGCCAATCTATCACTGGACACACTCACACAGACACACTCTATATGGGGCAATTTGGAGCATTTGATTTACCTTGATCCATGTTTTTGGACTGTGGGAGGAACCCAGAGGAAACCCATGAGGACAAGGGAGAACATGGAAACTCCACCCATAATGGCACACACTCACTCACACAGACACACTCTGTATGGGGCAATTGACTTGTATAAACTCAATTTACTTGATCCATGTTTTTGGACTGTGGGAGGAAACCGGAGAACCCGGAGGAAACCCATGTGGACAAGGGAGAACATGGAAACTCCACCCATATTGGGATTCGAACCGGGAATCCCTAGCGCTGAGAGGAGAACATGATAAACCCAGTGTTTATTATATTCTGTTTAATTGTTTGTAGGTAATTCCATCCATCCATTATCTTCCGCTTTATCCTATAATAGGGTCGCAGGGGGGGGGGGGTGCGGTTCCCCATGCCCATCCAGGGGAGAACGTTTTCAGTCGCTGGGCAGATACACCCAGGACAGGACGCCAATCTATGGCTGAGCACACACTCATTCACACAGACATACTCTATATGGGGCAATTTCGAGAACTCAATTGACTTGATCCATGTTTTTGGACTGTGGGAGGAAACTGGAGAACCCGGAGGAAACCCTGGGACTGGGAATCCCTAGCGCTGAGAGGCGAACATGCTAAACACTAAGCCACCGTGCCGCCCCGTGTTTATTATATTCTGTTTTATTGGTCATAGGATCCATGGCCAAAAACATGGATCAAGTCAATTGAATTCTCCAAATTGCCCCATATAGAGTGTGTATGTGTGAGTGAGAGTGTGCCCAGCGATAGATTGGTGTCCTGTCCTGGGTGTATCTGCCCAGTGCCCGAAACGTTCTCCCCTGGATGGGCATGGGAAACCCCCCTGCAACCCTAATAGAGGATAAAGCAGAAGATAATGGATGGAACTTGTATCCCCTCCATGCTGTAATTGAATAAATATGTAAAGGCCTATCACACGACTTCAAAGGTGGCTGTACTAACCTGTGTGAGAGTTTATACAGCGTCTTTTACATGCAATAAAATTAGATTAGCATATACATCTGTGTTTTATAAATAAGCTCCAGATGTGAAGACTGCATTCTCTATAGATCGGCTTTAGAATGACATTGATAACCTCACGCTCAATGTTCCAAAGAACGTTTTAGGAATTCTAAAACCAAAATAGTTTTTAGTAGTTTTGATATTCTGTGTGCTTTTTACTGTTTTTTCCTCCATATTTATCCATAGCTTTTCTCTAAATTTCTCTTTGGTATCAATAAAGTATCTATTAACCTTAAAATACACGCAAGTGGACTATTATGCAAAATAGATTACGTCATTAAGTGACTATTAGCGACTTTTAGGACAGCCAATAGCCACTGTCCTTACTGAGGAGTTAGGAACACTATAACCATAGGTAATATAGGAACCATAGGTAATAACATACACCTTAACTGCCTAAACACATGTGAAGAAGGTCAGTGGTTATTATATCCATCACACACACACACACACACACTATAGGGGCAATTTAGAGCAACCAGGTTACACCCAAGTAACCCGGAGGAAATCACGCAGGCTGGAGGAGAACATGGAAACCACCCAGATTGGGATTCAAACCTGGATCTCCAGCACTGAGTGACAGACATGCTAACCACTAAGCCACCATGCTGCTTGTGGTTACATTATTCATTTATTCATTCATTCATTATCTTCCGCTTTATCCTATATTAGGGTTGCAGGGGGTTCCCCATGCCCATCCAGGGGAGAATGTTTTGGGCGCTGGGCAGATAAACCCAGGACAGGGGGCCAATCTATCGCTGGACACACACTTACTCACACAGACACACTCTATATGGGGCAATTTGGAGAACTCAATTGACTTGATCCATGTTTTTGGACTGTGGGAGGAAACCAGAGAACCCGGAGGAAGTGGTTACATTATGTAACATAATTTTTTACCTTAAATTGTTATATAACATAGGTGTTATAAGAAGCTAGAAATTATGGCCTTAAATTGAATTTTAACAATGATCTTATTTAGTAGGCGGCTTAGTGTTTAGCATGTTCTCCTCTTAGCACTAGGGATTCCCAGCTCGAATCCCCATCTGGGTGGAGTTTCCATGTTCTCCCCATGTCCGCGTGGGTTTCCTCCGGGTTCTCCGGTTTCCTCCCACAGTCCAAAAACATGGATCAAGTCAATTGAGTTCATACAAGTCAATTGCCCCATACAGAGTGTGTCTGTGTGAGTGAGTGTGTGCCCAGCGATAGATTGGCGCTCTGTCCTGGGTGTATCTGCCTCGCGCCCGAAATGTTCTCCCCTGGAAGGGCATGGGGAACCCCCCCCCCCGCGACCCTAATAGAGTATAAAGCGGAAGATAATGGATGAATGAATGAATGAATCTTATTTAGTATTTATTTAAATAGATTTACTTTTGTTTCAAAATGTTCCTTTCAATGTGAGCTCCTTTAGAAACATGTTGCATGCAGTTTAAATACACTGCAGGTTTGTTTTTTTAGCAGAGTCTGGCTTTTATTCAAATAATCTTTGGTGTTTTGCTCATGAAACAAATTAACGTGAAGGAGCTCTTGTTACTTTTCATTTCTACACTGACTGGGATAGTTTCACTGACACTATACATTTATTTAGAATTTCATCCACCAATCATTCATTCATTCATTATCACCTGCTTTATCCTCTATTACGGTCGCGGTGGGGTTCCCCATGCCCATCCAGGGGAGAACATCTCGGGCGCTGGGCAGATACACCCAGGACAGGACACCAATCCATCGCTGGGCACACACTCACTCACTCAAACACACTCTACATGGGGCAAATTTGGAGAACTCAATTAACGTGATCCATGTTTTTGGACTGTGGGAGGAAACCGGAGAACCCGGAGGAAACCCACGCGGACACAGGGAGAACATGGAAACTCCACCCAGATGGGGATTCGAACCGGGAATCCCTAGTGCTGAGAGGCGAACCTGCTAACCACTAAGCCACCGTGCAGCCCATCCACCAATCAGTCTAATTTAATATCATTATCATTATCATTTTCTTTTTAAGCTAAATTAATTGGCACATATACGTTCTTTACAAAAAAATGTTCTGGTAATACTATTAAGTTTCTAATTTTTTTTTGAGATGATGATGTAACTCAAATTAGCAAATTAATGTCAAATTAGCTTTGGTCTGACACACTTAGTTTCAGATGAAAAGAATTTTTTATTGGACTTATTGCTCTGCAATTCTTTTATCAATGAACTGAAAGAATAGAGTTCTTAATGAATAAACAGTATATTTGATCTACTCTTGTCTGCTTCTGGAGTCTGCATGTATAAATATAAAAGTATAAATTTGTAGTGAAACGTCTTTAAACTTTATTTTTAATTGTAAAGGTCTATTCTGTTCACTAAACTGCACACTCATTAAATAATATATTCCATGTAAATCTACCATTATATATATTGTTTTTCAAATTTCTCTTTTTTCTCTTGAAATAATACTTTGTAATGAGTCCAGATGAGTTTCAGACGTCTGATTGATTTCTGGGCGGCACGGTGGCTTAGTGGTTAACACGTTCGCCTCTCAGCGCTAGGGATTCCCGGTTCGAATCCCCATCTGGGTGGAGTTTCCATGTTCTCCCCGTGTCTGCGTGGGTTTCCTCCGGGTTCTCCGGTTTCCTCCCACAGTCCAAAAACATGGGTGAAGTCAATTGAATTCTTAAAATTGCCCCATATAGAGTGAGTGAGTGTGTGCCCAGCGATGGATTAGCGCCCTGTCCTGGGTCTATCTGCCCAGCGCCCGAGACGTTCTCCCCTGGATGGGCATGGGGAACCCCACCGCGACCCTAATAGAGGGTGAAGCGGGAGATAATGAATGAATGAATGATTGATTTCTGTTTTCTGTTTATGTTTTTTGAAGCTAACATTTTATTATTCTATAAAGTAACAGGCTATAAAATGATCTTGTACCTCTTTGTCGGTAAGATATTCTGCTTGATAAAAATATTTTAAATAAAAAATTCATACCGGTTCAGATGTGTGTACTCTTAATTTACCACTAGAGGGCAATCATTCATAACAATCAATACTGTTACAGTTTTTTTGTGTTAAATGTTCTTAAACTTGTTCATGAGTACCAAATCCAATATATTTGTGTGTTTGTTTATATATATAATAGATTATTAGATTAATAGATTTAATCACTTAAGTCAAGAAACAAGAATTCTTGCAATATTAAAAAGAAAATGATTGCCTTTATTGTTTAAACACAATACATTCATTCATTCATTATCTTCCGCTTATCCTCTATTAGGGTCGCGGTGGGGTTCCCCATGCCCATCCAGGGGAGAACGTCTCGGGCGCTGGGCAGATAGACCCAGGACAGGGCGCCAATCCATCGCTGGGCACACACTCACTCACACATACACACTCTAAATTGGGCAATTTTGAGAATTCAATTAACTTGTTCCATGTTTTTGGACTGTGGGAGGAAACCGGAGAACCCGGAGGAA
>JAFMOD010000119.1:1833457-1844925 GCA_019802435.1 Corydoras maculifer
CTTCCGCTTATCCTCTATTAGGGTCGCGGTGGGGTTCCCCATGCCCATCCAGGGGAGAACGTCTCGGGCGCTGGGCAGATAGACCCAGGACAGGGCGCCAATCCATCGCTGGGCACACACTCACTCACACATACACACTCTAAATTGGGCAATTTTGAGAATTCAATTAACTTGTTCCATGTTTTTGGACTGTGGGAGGAAACCGGAGAACCCGGAGGAAACCCACGCAGACACGGGGAGAACATGGAAACTCCACCCAGATGGGGATTCGAACCGGGAATCCCTAGCGCTAAGAGGCGAATGTGCTAACCACTAAGCCACCGTGCCGCCCCACACAATACATTGTTTAAATATATATCCCCTTCACTGCTTTTAAACTGACATGGTGGTGCTGTGTTAGTAATGATGGAGCTTTTCGATTTTTAAAATAAATAAAAAAATTGTTTTTAGTTTTTGTTACAATCAGCATTAAATCATCATTATCATCACATTAATTATTATTATCATTGATACAAACATCATTAAAACCATGATCACCATCCTCATCACGTTTTAAACAATAAAGGCAATTATTTTCTTATTAATATTACAAGAATTCTTGTTTCTTGACTTAAGTGATTAAATCTATTGAATTAATAATCTATTAGTCCGAATCACTATAGAACACAAAATGTCCGAAATATTAGCCAACAAATAGGTTCACAAAATAATATTTGATATCATTATATATTTGATCAATAATTACAAAATTAGGGCGGCACGGTGGTTTAGTGGTTAGCACGCTCGCCTCTCAGCGCTAGGGGTTCCCGGTTCGAATCCCCATCTGGGTGGAGTTTCCATGGTCTCCCCGTGTCCGCGTGGGTTTCCTCCGACTGTCCAAAAACATGGATCAAGTCAATTGAATTCTACAAAATTGCCCCATATAGAGTGCGTACGTGTGAGTGAGTGTGTGCCCAGCGATGGATTGGCGTCCTGTCCTGGGTCTATCTGCCCAGCGCCTGAAACGTTCCCCCCTGGATGGGCATGGGGAACCCCACCGCGACCCTAATAAAGGATAAAGCGGGAGATATGAATGAATTACAAAATTAATATTAGGACATTACACCCGCGATGACGCGCCACGAGACGAAAAATGGGCGGGGCGGAGGAGAGGCTCTTTGTGTATGAATGGAGTGCGGGCGACACGACAGTGGGCGGGGACATGCTTGGTGGGCGGAGGCAGGTTTGGGAAGGCGGGGCTGGAGAGGGACAGGGACGGGACAGTGATTGGGAGGGAGGGATATTCGCGGTCCGGGGAGTGGGATGATCAGTGATCCCGCCGGGCGTCTGTGCGACAGCAGGCTCGCATGAAGGCGAAAACAAAGAACCCAACCAGAGCGGCTCCCAACAAAAGCTCCGTGGAACAGAGTGCGGATCCACTGTCCACATGTCCGCTGAATTCATGTCGGAGCCGCGTGTGTTTGTGCGCCGATCACAGACGCGTTTTGGTTTAAACTGACAGGTGCGTTATTCCGAAACATCAGACTATATTCTATATCACAGGAGGATTTATTTAAGGGTTTAATTGATTGAGTGACGGAAGGTCGGACGCATCAAGTGAGTCGACACTTTTTTTAATCAATTCATTGACATTTATACTGTTAGAATATACTGTTACATTATACTGTTAAATTATACTGTTACATTATACTGTTAAATTATACTGTTACATTATACTGTTAAATTATACTGTTACATTATACTGTTAGAATATATTGGTACATTGTGCTGTTAGAATAAACTGTTAGATTATATTGGTACATTATACTGTTAGAATATACTGTTACATTATACTGTTAGATTATATTGGTACATTGTGCTGTTACATTATACTGTTAGATTATATTGGTACATTGTACTGTTATAATATATTGGTAAATTATACTGTTAGAATATACTGTTACATTATACTGTTAGATTATATTGGTACATTGTGCTGTTACATTATACTGTTAGAATATATTGGTACATTGTACTGTTACATTATACTGTTAGAATATATTGGTACATTATACTGTAAAAATATACTGTTACATTATACTGTTAGATTATATTGGTACATTGTACTGTTACATTATACTGTTAGAATATATTGGTACATTATACTGTAAAAATATACTGTTACATTATACTGTTAGATTATATTGGTACATTGTACTGTTAGATTATATTGGTACATTATACTGTTAGATTATACTGTTAGATTATACTGTTAGATTATATTGGTACATTGTACTGTTAGATTATATTGGTACATTATACTGTTAGATTATACTGTTACATTATACTGTTAGATTATATTGGTACATTGTACTGTTAGATTATATTGGTACATTATACTGTTAGAATATACTGTTACATTATACTGTTAGATTATATTGGTACATTGTACTGTTAGATTATATTGGTACATTATACTGTTACATTATACTGTTAGAATATATTGTTAGAATATACTGTTAGAATATACTGTTACATTATACTGTTAGAATATATTGGTACATTGTACTGTTAGATTATATTGGTACATTATATTGGTACATTATACTGTTACATTATACTGTTAGAATATATTGGTACATTATACTGTTAAAATATACTGTTACATTATACTGTTAGATTATATTGGTACATTGTGCTGTTAGAATATACTGGTACACTATACTGTTAGAATATATTGGTACATTATACATAAGGAGAAACATAGTTTCATTGAACCACCTCAGTGACACTGCTGGGATAGGAATAATGCATCAACCATGCTCATCCAGGGGAGAACCTTTTGAGCGCCGGGCATATACACCCGGGAAAGGGCACCAATCCATCGCTGGGCATCTTGGATGCATCAGTACTACAAAATTGCCTCTTGGCTTGAATGCTTTTGATTACCCTGTGATGGAGTGACTCGTCCAGGGTGCTTTCCCACCTTTTGCCCAATAAGCACAGGGATAATCTTCAGCACCCCGCCCCCATGGTCCTAATTAGGAAAAGTGGCTTGAATGAATGAAGGGTCCTATTCAGAACTGATACGCCTTTCCAAAATAAAGAACTGAGGAATGAGCTTCTGTCTGATGTTTTATGACCAGGCTACAGTTAACTGCTGCGACACTGTGATAGAGATTCTCACAACACACCAGTGAGAACCCTCTATTATTCATGTAAGCATTAATACAACCTGACAGCATACGTCCTGAGTGGATATGACTGTATACTCTGCATTCTTAACAGGATATCACATGATATAACATCACGCTCTTCTGTTGCAAGGCCTTTTAACCTGACCACTCCTGCCAAGTTATTATTAAACCCTCTTTCATGGCCCCAACCCAAACCTGCTTTTAAATAAGAAGCTCACGACAGGAAGAGTCAGGAGGATATTCCAAGTTAGCGAGCTTTGTTTTGGCACACATGACCCGGAGAGTGAGGGGCGGCACGGTGGCTTAGTGTTTAGCACGTTCGCCTCTCAGCACTAGGGACTCTCGGTTCGAATCCCCCTGTTTCCATGTTCTCCCCGTGTCTGCGTGGATTTCCTCTGGGTTCTTCATTGATCGAGTCGATTGAATGCTCCAAATTGCCCCATATAGAGTGTGTCTGTGAGTGTGTGCCCAGCGATAGATTGGCGCCCTGTCCTGGGTGTATCTGCCCAGCACCTGAAAACGTTCTTCCCTGGATGGGCATGGGGAAACCCCCCACAACCCTAATATAGGATAAAGTGGAAGATAATGAATGGATGGATGGATGGATGTATGGAATTACCTACGACCAATAAAACAGAATATAATAAACACGGGGCGGCACGGTGGCTTAGTGTTTAGCATGTTCTCCTCTCAGCACTAGGGATTCCCGGTTCAAATCTGTGGGTTTCCTCCGGGTTCTCCGGTTTCCTCCCACAGTCCAAAAACATGGATCAAGGTAAATCAAATGCTCCAAATTGCTCCATATAGAGTGTGTCTGTGTGAGTGAGTGTGTGCCCAGTGATAGATTGGCGCACTGTCCTGGGTGTATCTGCCCAGCGCCCGAAACGTTCTCCCCTGGATGGGCATGGGGATGGGCATCCCCCCCCCTCCCCCGCGACCCTAATAGAGGATAAAGCGAAAGATAATGGATGGATGGATGGACCCGGAGAGTGGTTGTGCTTGACTTATCAGAATCAGTCAGAGAAAATAAAGAGGACTGCGTTGACCAGAAGGAAGTAACCGCTTTAAAGGAAAAGATATTTTTGCAAACGCTCCTTCCTTTAAAAATTCCTCGCATAGATATGTATGACTCTGGCATCCTGACGCAGCATGGCACCATGTGCAAGAACCCGTCAGACTTGCTAAGTGTGTTTAAGGTGTGAGTCGAGCAAAGCGCTGGCAATTCCAAAGTTCAGCTCAAAAGCAGGAGGAAATGCAGAAGTCCCAGAAGCGGGGCGAGGTATCATGGACAAACCGAGGGAGTTTGGTACAAGTCTTGTCATGGGGTAAGGTTCTGCAAGACCAAGGCAGAACAGTTTTAACTTCCAGCTTTTTACTATAGTTATAACTTATTACCCTGGAGGTGGAAAGTCAGTGCAGGTTAAACTGGGTGTGTTTTGAGTGGTTTGTTGTTCCGCACCGAGGCCAGGCTCTTTATTTGAACTATAAATACTTTATTATTGGCTGGAGGAACATATGGAGAGTTCTTAGAGGCTGGGTTTTCTTTCGGACATCCACCTCTATGGCGTGTAAGTGCCTTGGTTAGGAGCTGATGGTGGCGTGTGAAACGTAAAAATGATGAGGTCTGTAGAATTTGACGGAGATTTCTGAGATCGCTCCTTATGAATCCTGTGCATGTTTAAACAGCTTCTCAATTATAACTTATAACTTGTGAATTCGAGCGGCACGGTGGTTTAGTGGTTAGCACGTTCACCACGTTCGCCTCTCAGCACTATGGGTTCCTGGTTCGAATCCCCATCTGGGTGGAGTTTCCATGTTCTCCCCGTGTCCGCGTGGGTTTCCTCCGGGTTCTCCGGTTTCCTCTCACAGTTCAAAAACATGGATCAAGTCAATTGAGGTCTCCAAATTGCCCCATATAGAGTGTGTCTGTGTGGGTGAGTGTGTGTCCAGTGATGGATTGGAGCCCTGTCCTGGGTGTATCTGCCCAGCGCCCGAGGCGTTCTCCCCTGGATGGGCATGGGGAACCCCTCCGCGACCCTAGTAGAGGATTAAGTGGTTAAGATAATGAATGGGGCGGCACGGTGGCATAGTGTTTAGCATGTTCTCCTCTCAGCACTAGGGATTCCCAGTTCGAATCCCCATCTGTGTGGAGTTTCCATGTTCTCCCCGTGTCCGCGTGGGTTTCCTCCGGGTTCTCCGGTTTCCTCTTACAGTCCAAAAACATGGATCAAGTCAATTGAGTTCTCCAAATTGCCCCATATAAGGTGTGTGTGTGAGTGAGTGTCCTGTCCTGGGTGTAGCTGCCCAGCGCCCGAGACGTTCTCCCCTGGATGGGCATGGGGAACCCCCCCCCCCCCCGCGACCCTAATAAAGGATAAAGCGGAAGATCATGAATGAATGAATGATAATGGATGGATGGAACTTATAAATCATGTGACTAGAAAGTAAATCCATGAATGTCTGTAGATTAAGGCTGGGACAGGATTTTGAATGTCTTAAGGTGAAGTATTGCATATCCTTTTATATTTTAGTACTAACACCTTTTTCCTTTGCAGAATGGCGCTGAACACCCGAGTGACCACCTGAGTGTCTCCCGATGTTGGTCCAGTTTCTCCGCTTCAACAACCACCATCTAGAGCCATGTCCACTCCAGAGACAGTGGAACCTCCGCCCAAACCCGATGTAAAGAACAAGCCTGTGATCCCGTCCAAACCCAAAAATGGGCCTTCAGATGCACTTCCAGTGGACAAGGACACACTTGATAAAAAACCTGGAAATGTACTGGACATCATTAATAAGTTCAACCAACCTGAATCCACACCTCCATCTGCAGAACCCGTTAATGGCACTGACTTGAAAAAAAAGAAAACCCCGGTTATCAAGCCCAAGCCGACGGTGAGCAGCATACCGCAAATCAAAAGCGACGGGGCTCCACCACTCCCTCCCAAGAGCAGCCAGACGAGACGGAAGACGACGGGGGAAAAAAAAGATGGAGATCAGGTGACATCAGACGACACGGATGGGCGGCGATCAGGTAAAGCTTTGTTTTGAAATATATCATGTGTGCGTGTGTTACCTCAGTGGTCAGGGTGTTGGGCTATCAAGCTGAAGGTTGTGGGTTCAAATCCCAGGTCCACTTTAGTTACCAATGTGGATCCTTGTACAAGACCCTTAACCCTCATTGCATGTATTATGGCTGACTCTGTACAATAACCATCCATCCGTCCATTTTCTTCCACTTTATCCACTACTATTGTCGCCGGGGGGTTCCCCATGCCCATCCAGGGGAGAACGTTTTGGGCGCTGGGCAGATACAGGGTGTTAATCTATCACTGGGAACACCTCGGGGCGTTCTATCTATACAGATTAACATATCTGTATAGATATGAATAGATTTAATGCAGGATAATACCAGTTATAATGAAACATAAGCAAATAATCAGGTGAGAATTGTGTCCGGATTCCTCAATGCTCATGTTCATACCTGAGTGGTTATGCAAATCTAGATTTAACTATACAAGGAGACACCTGCCTCATTCCTCTAACGCAACATGACTGAGCAACTCCTAATGAATGTAATCACAATTAATCACAAGACTTTAGATTTACACTAATAAGATTAGATTCACACATTAAATACCAGGTCTTTTTTTAAAACACAAGACCTGCTGACCTGCTGCAGTTCATGAACTGACCGGTGGAATCCTTTATTAAGATTTAATCACTGACAGAATCACTGTGTCTTTAAAAAAAATTTAAGAAATAAAAAATACAGATACACCCAGGACAGGGTGCCAATCTATCACTGGGCACACACAGACATATGGGGCAATTTGGAGACCAATTGACCTTGATCCATGTTTTTGGACTGTGGGAGGAAACCGGAGAACCCGGAGGAAACCCACGCGGACAGGGGGAGAGCATGGAAACTCCACCCAGATTGGGACAGCAACCGAAGTAGGGAGACCCAGACCTCCCTCGCCGCAGCCACCTCCACCAGCTCGACTGGGGGAACCCCGAGGCGTTCCGAGACCAGCTAAGAGAGATAATCCCTCCAGTGTGTCCTGGGTCTTCCCCGGGGTCTCCTCCCAGCTGGACTTGCCTGAAACACCTCCCTAGGAAGGTACCCAGGAGGCATCCTTACCAGAGGCTCGAACCACCTCGACTGGCTCCTTTCGATGCGGAGGAGTGGCGGCTCCACTTCGAGTCTCTCCCGGATGACCGAACTTCTCACCCCGTCTCTAAGGGAGAGCCCATTTTGGCTGCTTGTATTCGCGATCTTGTTCTTTCGGTCATTACCCAAAGCTTATGACCATTGGTGAGGGTTGAAACGTAGATCGACGGGTAAATCGAGAGCCTTGCCTTATGGCTCAGCTCCTTCTTTACCACAACGGACCAGTATAGGGTCCGCATCACTGCTGACCCCGCGCCAAAGTGAAATTTTGTAATCATAATCAAAGACATCATTACAGGAACCTAGGCTTCCTTACAGATTTGTTTTTGTGATTTGGCATTTGCACATTCTGGTGCATTCTGTTTTTCCTCCTCTGCATTGTCGTATTATTTTTTTGCATTCTTTGATGATTAATGGTAGGAACTTGACTTTTCACATAGTGAGTGTAAGCATATGACATTCTCTTCTGTCATTATCCACCACGGTAAGTGGAACATGTCCCAAAGATGAATGGGTTGTGATTTATGAACCGACATGCAGAACGAAACATCAGCACAGAAACATTCAGGTCATACGCAAAATACCACAGGAGATAAATCATCCATACTGTTTTGCAGATACATAACGTTGAGTGGTTGGTCTTCATAGCCAAATCGCAGCACAGCAATAAGGTCATGGGTTTAATTCTCAGGTTTACATGTTCTCCCTGTGTGTGTCAGGTTTATCCTCTATTAGGGTCGCGGAGGGGGGGGGGGTTTCCCATGCCCATCCAGGGGAGAACGTCTCGGGCGCTGGGCAGATACACCCAGGACAGGGCACCAATCGATCATTGGGCACACACTCACTCACACAGACACACTCTATATGGGGCAATTTGGAGAACTCACTTGACCTTGATCCATGTTTTTGGACTGTGGGAGGAAACCGGAGAACCCAGAGAAAACCCATGCGGACACGGGGGGAACATGGAAACTCCGCCCAGATTGGGATTCGAACCAGGATCCCTGACGAATAAAAGTCAGAAGCCTGACTTTTTTTCAACCACACACCCAGGACCCAGGACCCACACACCCAACACCCAGGACAGGGCGCCAATCTATCACTGGACACTCACTCACTCACACAAACACACTCTAAATGGGGCAATTTGGAGAATTCAATTGACTTGATCCATGTTTTTGGACTGTGGGAGGAAACCCACGCGGAAACGGGGAGAACATGGAAGAGTTTAACCCAGATTAGGATTTGAACTAGGAATCCCTAGTGCTGAGAGGAGAACATGTGAACCACTGAGCCACCGTGCTGCCCCCTGATATACATATATCGTCCTAATTGTTTGACTTTGTAGAAATAAAACCAGAAACCATAGTTTATCTTCATCCCAGTGATGGTTTATCCTTTATAATTGGCCGTGGTAGTTCACTGGTTAAATTGATAAAAAAATTAAGAATTCAGAATCCTTTATTAAACCCAGTCACAGCACTAATTAATTAGTGTAAAAATTTGCAATAACATGCCAACTCATAGACTTTTTTTATTCTGACTCCCAGGTCCTGATGTCAAAGAGGTCGAGCAGCAAATCGTGAAGCTAAGTGCACTTAAAGTTGCCGAGCAACAAAACGTGAGGCCGAGCTTACTCAAGGAGGTCGAACAGCCGATTGTGAAGCCGCGTTCACCCAAAGTCTGCGAGCAGCGAAACGTGAGGCCGAGCTCCCTCTCGGAACCTCAGTGCGAGAGCAACTGCACTTGTGTTTGTCACCTACAGCGACCTGGCATGAAACTTGTTTGGGTTCGCATATCCGAAAAGGATCAGGACTGTGAGGAAGATAAGGAAACGGCCGAGGATGACTCAAAGGACGAGGACGAGAGGGAACACAAAGAGGAGGAAGGACAGATGAGGGAGGAGGTGCAGGAGTTGGGTTACACTGAGTCTACCGAACCCAAGCACAGTACAATTTCCGCGGGACAAAGGAAAAAAATTCAACTTACATTGAAGGACATTTTGGAGCGTGGGATGAGAAGGAAGTCAGACCCGGGCCTCAAACCTTTTTCTTACTTTCCAGTAGTCGCCCCCGTGCCGCTCAACAAAGCGAGTTCGGTATCTGAGGAGGATTCCATCTATGAATCCACTATTGACCTGATAACTCCCAAAGAGACCAAGAACAAAGCTTTTGCTATTCCTGCAATCGTACTCAACAAATCACTCAAACCTCCTCCTGCCATCCCGCCCCGGATGCCTGTGGATAAAATGGGTCAACACTCCCCCCGAAAAGCTCCTCTGCCTCAAACCCGCATGTCCTCTCCTTCCGAACGAAATCCAACTGAGAACCCGTCTCCGCAAAGACCACCACCCCTGCCACCGGCCAAGTCGTCCTCCAGAAGTCCCAAAATTCCCCCTCAACTTTCTAAAGGTGATTAAAGACTTTTAATCAGATAATGATGTTAGTCCAAAGTCAATGAGATCAGTAAACTTTGTCTTGGTTGCACTCCCTCTGCATTCATTTACAGTCATGAACAACCCAAGACAGTAAAAAAATAAAATAAAATAGCTACACTATTTATTTAAATGTTACTAAAATAGGGGCGGCACGGTGGCTTAGTGGTTAGCATGTTCTCCTCTCAGTGCTAGGGATTCCTGGTTCGAATCCCCATCTGGATGGAGTTTCCATGCTCTCCCCGTGTCAGCGTGGGTTTCCTCTGGGTTCTTCGGTTTCCTCCCACAGTCCAAAAACATGGATCAAGGTCAATTGAATTCTCCAAAATTGCCCCATGTCTCTGTGAGTGCATGTGTCTGTGTGTGTGTTTCTGTGTGAGTTGAGTGTTTGCCCAGTGATAGATTGGCACCCTGTCCTGGGTGTATTTGCCCAGCGCCCCATACTACCTTAAAACCCTTAACGCCAGGACACTATCAAATGCCACTGATTGGTTTCTCTTGATTGCATTAGGGAAGTGAACTGTATAGAACATCCATCCATTATCTACCACTTTATCCTATATTAGGGTGGCTGGGGGGTTCCCCATGCCCATCCAGGGGAGAATGTTTCAGGCGCTGGGCAGATACACCCAGGACAGAGCGCCAATCTATCGCTGAGCAAAAACTCACTCACACAAACACACTCTATATGGGGCAATTTGGAGAACTCAATTGACTTGATCCATGTTTTTGAACTGTGGGAGGAAACCGGAGAACACGGGGAGAACATGGAAACTCCACCCAGACTGGGATTCGAACCGGGAACCCCTAGTGCTGAGAGGAGAACATGCCAACCACTAAGCCACCGTGCCGCCCTCTGTATAGAACAATGTACGTAAAAATTCTGAGATCAGCCATTAGAAGATATTTAATCCATCTACATGATTACATCCACTGCAGTGCTGCCACGTGATGTATTTTATGTTTTATTGATCTGCTCAGTGAGTGTCAGTCAGTTAATCTTTTATCAAATTGATGAAAATGAGTTTTAAAAGGAATTCCGGGGTTGAATTCATATAAAAAGTCTTGATGAAGAAACCATGATCATGATGCTCTGAAATGTCTGTTCAAGCTGCTTTTAAAATAATGTTTGAACTCTTTTCAGGTGAAGATGAGGAAAGTCCTGCAGAAAGCGATGAGAAACAGAGTCAAAGGTAGAAATATATTCTTTATATTTACTGTTTCCCCCACTCACCCAGCACACCCACTCCCCTGCTCCGCTCCCCTGAGGCAGGAGACTGCGGAGCACTAAGTGTAGAACAAACAGACTTCATAGCAGAAGCTGTAAGACTCACAAACTCCATCTAACAAGACGTTCACACATGTTATCATCACCCCACCAAAATACCTCATCTCATCTCACATGTACCGTTTATATACATTTATATGCTGCTATATTTATATTTCCCGGTTCGAATCCCCATCTGGGTGGAGTTTCCATGTTCTCCCCGTGTCTGCGTGGGTTTCCTCCGGGTTCTCCGGTTTCCTCCCACAGTCCAAAAACATGGATCAAGTTAATTGAATTCTCAAAAATTGCCCCGTTTAGAGTGTGTCTGTGTGAGTGAGTGTTTGCCCAGCGATAGATTGGCGCCCTGTCCTGGGTCTATCTGCCCAGCGCCCGAGACGTTCTCCCCTGGATGGGCAT